>JAPYYV010031136.1:5377-15561 GCA_030522625.1 Copidosoma aretas | reverse complement strand
AAGCAGATGGTTTTGAAAAGGAAAATTTGTGTCATGATATATTTTAAATGATTATCCAAGCAAGTTTTATCATAATAAAAAAAAATCGTGACAGTAATTGCATATCGGTAAAATTCATACTGAAAAATCGTCGGTTGAATAAGTGTGAATTTAGAGTTTCAAGTAGGGTATCTTTGAAAGCACTACTATGAAAGCTGAGGTACGCAATAACTCGAACACTACTGATAACAATCATAATTTTTTCCTTTTTCCATAACTAAATTTTATAGAAATGTTTCTAATACCAATTTGAACTAATTTATTTTTTTTGTGCATAAATTAAAAAGAGATTCTTCATTTGCTTGACGTTACTGTGTACACTAAATTTGGAAAAAATTTCTGCAAGTTCTATTGTCGAAAACGCATCGGAGAAAATGGCTATGATGTCGAACACAATTTTGTATTCCAGTTCGCCAGATTCAGGAAATAATGAAGTTGTAAGTATACATGTTTTTTCATAGTAGGCGCCATTTTTATAATGTAAAATGCAAATTTTAGAACTTTGTAAACAGTAACTTTAACACAGTGATTATAGTTTTATAAATTCGAACGTCTATTAATATAAAGAAAATAATTAATTGCCTTTTTCTATTCAATTCTATTTGTCAAGTTTTACGTTTATTGTGCTGCAGAAATGGCGTGAGACTTTTAAATTTACTTGTGTGGATATAATTTTAAAGACAACATATTATGTAAATTATTTAGATATTTTGTTTTGCTTTTTATCAACAAAATAGAGAAGACAGTGTTCATGATAGATGAATTTTTTGAAAACGAGTGCTCAGTATGTGTGCTATTTTATCGTAACCTTGAATTAAATCAGCGTTGCATTCGCTTGCACTTATCTTTTGAGAAATCATTCTAGTTTAATTTTTTTACAAAATATTTTATTGATTTTCAAACTTGTATACATCAGTTAAGGAAAAAGTGCTGTTGCATCATTTATTGCAAAAGAATTATCATATAAAACTATAAATTATTAAAATACGTACGTATAGAAGATAAGAAAAAAGTGCGAATCATGTGTTTTAAGTAACTTGACTTCGACAACAAATGCACAATAGGATAAGTCTTTTGGAAAAATTGGTATTTATTAACATACATATATCATTTACTGTTTACCTAAATTGATGAACAAGGATCGCGGAACAAGGCAAAAGGAAAAAAGTGTGAATCCCTTTTTTTAGAAAATAAAAAGCGCAACTTTCTTTTTTTTTCACAAACCTAAATAATTAAACATCACATAAATCTGGGCGTCCATTTCAACAATAAAAATAAGCGAGAGCATTCAAACTTAAGTAGACTCTAACCATATTATAATCCTATGCATTGACATTAATTAAATAATTACTTCAAAATAATGGGATCGTAGATCTTCCAAAGATGAGCACGAAGTATTAAAGCTGTATAGTCTATAAATATTGAGAAAATATTAACACAAAATCTTTAAAACTCTGAGCGCTAATGTTCATTGAAATTTGTGCCATTGACAAAGATGAGTTTTTATCATTTTATAAGTAATGTATTACATATAAACTGCGTAAACTAGTTAGTTAAATTAAGAGTATTTCATATTTTTTAAATTAATATTTTTGAAATTTTTCCGCTATAGATTATGAAGGTATTGACGTACATGAAATTTAGTACCTAAAAATGAGTTTTATCTTACCGGACATATGTAATATTTTAATGATATTCGTATCTGTCAAACACGTCTAATTTTTAACAATAGTTTTATACATACGTATGTCCAAATGAAACGTACAATTTTAACAATGAGTATTAGGAAAAAAACAACAACAATTTTTCCTTATGTGTTATGTAAAAGTATTACAATTTTATATGACATGAGAAATGAGGTACACCGTAAAAATCATGCTTAAAAAGACACAACAACAGTAAAACTTATATACACTTCATTATTATTATTATTATTATTATTATTATTATTATTATTATTGTTATTATTATTATTATTATTATCATCATCATCATCATTAATATTATTATTTCCTCGTCATCAGTATTAGTATTATCTTATTTTGAGTTTTGGGTTGGATAGTCAACCTTTTTATCGTCTATTTTCATTTTTCAGCCATGTCAACCAAAAACCTATTTCACGGCTTTTGTTGCTATTTATGTGTTTTTAATTAGCTGTAAGTCGTTCTTAGAAATTTGACTTTAAAACTTTTTTTTAGAGATAACTCACTTTTCCTTGAGTTGTTATAAAAACTATATAAGCTAAAGGGTTGCAATAATAAATATTATGAAAATACGACGAAAGAACACTGCAAAAAAATGAATTTTTTGGAAATGATGAAGAAAACATTAAAATTTTGCTGTTTCATCAAAACAATTTTTTATTTTTAGGCAACAAACAATCAAAAGAAAAATCATGTACTGAGAAACTATACTGTAACAACTGAAGATGGATATATATTAACACTTAATCGCATAGCGGGACCTCCCGGATCTGTCCCTGTTTTATTAGTACACGGGCTATTAGAAAGTGGATTGCAATGGTTGGTCGCCAAAAATGGAAAATCTCTTGGTACGAATCATAGTTGACATTTACAATCAGTTGAAAAAATGCTAGAGCATAAAATAATTTTTTCTCTAAAAGTAATTTCATTTTGTTGTAGTAAAAAACAGGCTTTTTTTATTTTTTGAAGACACTTATTAGAAGCAAATTTTTTATTTATGTATTGCAACCAAACCTGCTACACAAATTGATATTTATAATATCATACTACTTATTAAATCCTTGATATTGACTGATTTCAGCTAATATTCTCAACGATCAAGGCTACGACGTTTGGCTGGGAAATCTCAGAGGCAGTACATTATCAAAAAAGCATACAACACTTTCTCCGTCTGATCCCCAATTTTGGAATTTCACGTAAAAAACTTAATAAATCGTACTTTTACGTAGATTAATAAGTATTATCATGTCGAGCTAAATAATGTACAACGTGTTGTACTAGGTTCTGACCTTTTTACTTCCATAGTTACAAGGAATCGGCTTTTACAAAGTATTAATATACAAAAAAAAAAAATTATCATCGGCCCTGATACGTCAAACTTGCATCCTATCAAAAACATCGTATTCTTAAATGTTCAATAATAAAACTGAAATATAAAAATATTAACATATACGAGAGCAATATTGTTGTGTACGTTAAATTTGGCCAAATTATGTCTGAGATGCCTCATGGACGAGCCCAGAATAGATGACTATAGGAAAGTAAGCCACTGGAAAATAGTAATGCATACATCCAACACATACTTAAAATATCGATTACTTCAGCCATTATTATAGTCCTTAGATTATTATTGAAAAATTACAAAATTGTCTAGAGGCTTTTCTTTATGACGTCTTTTTATAATCAAGACAGCATTTAGTAAACCGCCGACTAGAAATAAGAACTCGTAATGATGGCAACTTGAATGTTACACAAAAAAGCCTTATACTATTGGATTGAGAGGCATGTTAAATCACTCGATTTAGTAGGAAAGGTCCAGAAAAATATTTTTCTTTAATTAGTTCTACAACAAAGCTCCAGCTGTAAATCAGTGAAAAAGTTTTCCCTCCAAAATACATTCATAACTTACTAATACTATTATTCACATTGTCTGGAGGATGCGTGAAAAATTCAAGAACCATTCTTTTTTAATTTGGCTATAATACCGCAGTTTCAAAGATATCTACGTTAAGCTTTTTTAAAGATGAAATTTCAAAAAAGTGTGGGGAATTTTTGTGGCTATAAAATGTTAACTTGAAAGCACGTATTACTGATTTGAATTTATTGCAATTCACACTATGTAAACTTTTTATAAATTACTGTTATTAATTAACGGAAAAAATAGTATAATAATAGTTTGTACAAAAGTATACGATTTAAAAAATGATGTAAATATATTTTCACAGATGGCATGAAATGGGAATTTATGATCTTCCGGCTATAATAACTTACATCACTCAACTAAAAAACGATAGCTTATTTTGTGTTGGACATTCTATGGGCGTCACGGTTTTAACTGTATTGGCAATCGAGAGACCAGAGATTGCAAAAAATGTCAAGGCGATGATAAGCCTTGCTGGAGCAACTTATATTTACCATATGGTATCCCCAATACGAGTATTGGCTCCTTTCTGGAATCCATTTCAGGTTGGTTAAATTGGCATGTGTTTATGACGATTCAGTTACTTTACAAGTTGATTAACAAGTATTTAAAATGTAATATGAAATAATTCAACAATCATCCACTCAATTTTAAGAAAGCTTCATATGCACTTGGGATATATGAATTACTTCCAAGAAGTATTTTATTTGATAGTTTCTCCAAGTACATATGTGGAGTGGTACTGCTTAGAAATATTTGCAGCTTCTCATTATTCATATGGGCTGGTTTCAGTCCCAAAAACCTGGATTATGTAAGCATAAGAATAATCTCACCAACAGACAACAGTATACATTAAATTTTTATTAAACTCAAGTCTTTTGTGTATTAAGGATTTACTCCCGGAAATTTGGTCAGTACTTCCAGCTGGTACATCAATAAAGTTATTTACGCATTGCCTACAACAAGTAGCCGTAAATAAATTACAAAAATTTGACTACGGAACAGATGGTAATTTGAAAATGTATAACAGTTCTGTACCACCGATCTACGATATTTCTAAAATCCAAGTACCCATTGCTGTATTTTGGGGAGAAAATGACTGGTTGGTTGTAAAAGAGGTAATTACGACTCCAAATAATAACTTAGTCTGACACCTATCTTTCAGGATGCATATCATTTTTTCGAAAAATTAAATTTACAATTGGGCATTTACAAGGTTGAGGACAGTTCATTTAATCATTTTGACTTTCAGTGGGGAATTGATGCACCAGAGCTTGTGTATCCCAATATACTTAATATAATGACTAATTATAAAAATCTGACTGTAAGGAATTGATTTTGTACATTTTCAGTTAATTTAATAATGACATTCGTATTACTAAAATTCATATGTCTTAATGATTTTCGATGTTCGTAATTTGGTGAAAGGTAAGTCAAAGACCTGATGCATTTTTATTTAATTAAGGTTATTTCACTTTAAACAATTTACAGTGCACATAGCGTACATATAGTTGTACAAAAGTACTTCATAGTTGACTTCTTATCACATACTTAAATATACTATGTACTATTATTTACAAGAAAACTAGTTCAAAAAGTGATCTAAATTCTTTGAGACCAAGCAACGAATTACTTAAGATTGATATTTCGATAACTAATACTAATAAAAATATCTAAGTCAGAAGCTTTGAAAACTAACGTATAGAAATTTAAATGTATGTTAAGACATAATATTCAAATAATAAGTTTACGAGTCATCCTTTCGTTAGCTCAAATCTTAATGCAAATATAATTTAATTTTTGAAAAATAGAAACGAAAACAGAATTAGTTTTGATTGCGTGATTATTAATACTGTCGACTTTAAACAGAGAAATTGTGGTATACCTACACAGCCGTTGCATTATATTGAAAATCAATAAGAAACATGGACAGTATCAAAAGAAGTTTAAAAATCGATCAATTCATTATTCATCCGAATTTATTGAACATATAACAGATTTAGGAGTATTTGAAAATGTACAATCATAGTGAGTGTAGATTCAAAGAAAAATCTAGTTTTCTAACATAGTTTTCCTTCAACACTGCTATTTTTATTGAAGTTTCAAGCTACATTAAATAAAGTGGTTGTACGATTGAAATATACTTTAAAAAATTGGTTTCTCACATGGCAATTATTTCTCGTCTTCGTGAATGCCATCCATTTGTCGTCTCAGTACTTCTCTGCGTTCTCTGATATGGAAGCTCTCATGTGGCGTGAAGTATCCATATCTGTAATCCTGTCTATTTCGCATTCTACTGTAGACCATCTGCTCCAGAACTCGAATTTTCCTGATCTGATCGCTTTCCCAGATGGCAAAAACAGTTTTTTCGTAATCTTTTTGTGGAGTGCCGTATATGTAACGAGCGAGGAATCTTGTGATAGGATTCTGGAATAAATAAACACATCTAATTAGCTTACCTGCAATACTATTTTATTCTCAAAAATATGAAAATTGATCTTTCAGCTTACCCTATAATATTCCCAGAACTCTGGTTCGTAACCTTCTGGGATTGGTGAAAGAGTTGCTGGCCCAACAAATACATTAGCACAAAACGTTAGGATGCCGAGTGGTATAGCAGCACCCATGAAGTAAAGATGAAAATAATCTTTTGTCTTGTGCCACTGCCATCTGCTAGCTTCGATGACAAATGTATGTGACATGCCACGACTCGGGATCTGTTGAATGGCTGTTGAAAACAAACAATGCATTTGTAAATGAATGTTGCATGCATATAATATTTAACCATCAGTGACATGTGAGCGTGCAAAGTTTCAATGGGAATAATCCATAATACCGATCATTTGTCAACGTGTACAACCATTTCATTCGAGTAGTTTTAATTTTTGAATATTATCACTCTGTCATGGAATCAACAATGCGAACAAGGGACAAACCATCCCTACAGCCCTTGGAAATAATACTTATTGTTTGAAGTACTCTGTGCTACCAAGCATAACGAAGATAAATAGAGAACCAAATGATGAAGTAATAAAAGAATTCGGGGATCAATAACAACAATGAAACACCCTAGATCAACATGAGACAGCAATGTCAACATACAGACGAGTATGCCCGGACATGCAGCTGTCGACCCGGCACAAAGCGACCACTGCAGGGACAAGTTACGGAACGGTAAAAGCCATTCCGTGAGTTATTCTGACGCGCAAAACGTCAAACTCTCAGCTATAATAAGGGAAGCTGCACTGTACTCTCTCTCTGGGGTTACATAACACAAACACACACAACACGGCCGAGAAGCGATATCGCGTAGAGGGTGATCGAGGAAACGAGCTCGTTGCTGCACCAGGGCCCGGTGATAAAGCGATGCGACCGACTTACCGGTTTTCAGCGAACACTTGGGCACGAGGAGCCGAGTTGTTTGGATGTTTTGAGCCGAGCATCGCTGCACCAGCCGCAGCAGCGAGCTGAACGCCGCCATGATTGCTCGAGGACTGACGGCAGCTGACGGCTGCTGTAGCAGACGGACGCACCGGCGCGCACACCCCGTTGGTGCAGCGAAAGCCAGCCTCATCGACCGGGGGCGCAAGCCGTGGAATCCTCGTTTGAATCTTGAAGTTATCTTGAAAGGCTTTGATCAAAGAAAAATGCGTCTCCTTGGTTATCCTTCAGGATACATTTGTTTGGAAAACAATCCAAGTTTGCGCGGTTTACCTGTACATAAATTCTGCATTTATGGATCATTCCGCCGAAACTTGTCCCAGTCTTGTGCACAGAATTGTGAAATGAAGTAGGCGATCATGTGATGGGTACCAAAGTACGTGTTGTATTGGTAACCAACCATGTTTCGTGCCATAAAATCAGACTTTGAAGTGTACCCTTTGATCTGCATTTTATTTAAGGGTCGAAATATCGTAGTTTTACGCCAGCATTCAACAAACTTACCCCATAGTCACGAGCTGTTTACTTTTTGTCCAGCGATTTGCACGAAAAAGTTGGCATCGACTTTGATAGCGTTCTTCGATTGCTTTGCCCACACTATGAACCTTAACAACTGCTGACTTTTATAGTTTGGATCGATACTAAAGTATTAAACGCACTCGATAGGAGCGCCAAAAGTTTGACGGTCCATTGAAAAATTCGGTCAGTTCCGTAACCACATGGAACCACTGCCTGGGTGTATTTTTTCTCTCGTAAAGTAGATTATTTTAAAGAGTATAGTATACACAAGAGCCATTTCTGCGGAAAAGCCATGATATTCAATCGCGAAGAAATGGGAGAGCTTTGAAGACGAAATATCTGTGCCGTAATGGTGCAGTTCAGTAACCGCTCGATGAATAACAAAAAAATTGCAGAAAACTTTTTTTGTGCTCTGCACCAAGTTAGAGTATTTGTTGCGTCATGGAAAAGTATCTGTGACATGATCCAGCCATACGATTCTAGCCCAGCGCTTGTGATGTGCCTAAATGTGGGCGTCAATGGTGCATTTATGAATTTGTAAGTGCAAAATTTAACCATTAAGGTCCATTTTCACGCTCCGCCGAATGTGGCGGAAAAAGTTCAACAGTGTCGAACTTGCCAAAAAAAAGCGGCTTTTTTTTCCCCTTCCACTGACCCCCATTTGATTTAACATGGGTGACGTCATTTTTCTGCCGCTTTCGGCGGAGCGTGAAAATGGACCTTTATGATTGAAAAATTTTTAGCGTGTACTTTAACTGAAAATAAAAACAATTGGTTTTTTGACACTTTTCTCTGCAACCCATGGGTTTCAAGTAAACAATTTGCAAAGTTTGAAAATTTGCACACATACGTATATATTTTTTCAAATTTTGGAACTTTTTCACTAGCAAACTATTGAGCTTTAAGAAAAATGTTCCTAATTATTTTGTCTCTATTTTTACCCAGAGAATATGAGCACAAATTATTTTTTGTAGAAAAGACATTTTTAAATGGTCTGGTGTAAGGGTAGTCACTATAAAACAGCATCTGAGATACTTAATTGCAGAATATAAACTATTTATCATCTATTTATATGTTGTAATGATGAAAAATAACGCAAAACAGTTCTGAAAAAGAAATTGGCGAAAATCGAAAATTTTGGATGCAAATAGTGCAAGTTTTGCCGGAATGACCCATGTATATGGGCGATTTTACAAAAACTGCAATACTCCATGAAGCCAACGTTTATAACCAACGCATTCAATTATTTCGAGTCGGAACTTTAGAATGCTGTAAACTGATTTTCTCCGAACTCGTTTTCAAGATGAGGTCGAGAAAATATATTTTGAGTGCAGGCCGAAAAATGCAAAAAACAGGGCAAATTGTTCGTACATGGTAACGCGAAGCATTCTAAGTTTTCATTTTTATCAGCGAGTGGAGCCAATGTGTTGACTTTTGAATTTTTTTCCGAGCACCTTTTCTTGTAGATCGGAGCGTCCCGGAAAATTGTCTTGAAAAAGTACGCGACTGTTTATTCGTCAAGCCGACGAAAAACGAAATATCGCTGAAAAATTACTTTCCGCGACTTCGGAATCGCGATTTCAGTATATCGTTGCATAGATTGGTTTCTGTCATGAATAAACCGTGCAGGCGACTTATCCTTTTTCGCCCCGAATGCTCGAAAGATACCGTTCCGCGTCGGATACTTACTCGTACGATCATCGAAATAATCCGGAACATGAATTTTCCCGCCCAAGGGACGAATGTTGGCCCAAAATCTGAAAGCCCCCGAAGCTCTTCGCGACAATTTCAGCGGAGGTGTGGCCGATTCGGCCTGCACAGCCTATTTCCCCCTCGTACCGGTCCACGATCGCACCAACGTACTACCTCGCATCGATCATTCCCGCGAAAAAAACCAACAACGACTGATTTCCCTCGAAATCGTCGAACCCACCACCACCCCATCATCCCTCGACTCTACCATGTCCTTCGAAAAGCTCTCTCCCTCTTACCACCCACCCGCCGCTCATCCCAGCAACTTGCCCCTCGCCGGGGGGGGAAGGAGAATCTGCACGCGCGCGCGAAAAATCCCCTGCGCGCGCCGTGTCGTCGTCGCGTCGGGGGGGGTGCTCGTGCACACTCGGACGACGACGAGGTGCGCGACGTGCCGCGCGCGCGCGATGCGCCCGAGATGCGCGAAAAATGTAAGTGGGGCGGGACGCGGCCCCGGGGGCAGCTCCGCCAAAAGCCGCTCCGCGGGACGGCCGATCGCGATTTCGCGCGCGCACGTCTCGTCGGATCGGCCGATCGCGCGAGTGCGGCACCGCAAGCGGGGGGAGGCAGCTGCCGGCCGCGGCCGCCGGCATGGACGTCCACACGTGAGTTGTGAATTTCCTACCACCGCCGAGGGGCGGAAAGTTGCGGGGCCGCGGTTCTGAGGAGCCGCGACTTTTTACCCTCTGCGCGATCTTGAGGTGCTGAGCCGCCCGGGGCGCCGATCCGCGGCGGGGCGCTCGGTGCTGGATTCTCGTGGCGTTTTTTTTTGGGGGGGGGGGGGGGGGGGCGGCGAGGGGGGGGCCGGG
>JAPYYV010031106.1:0-14131 GCA_030522625.1 Copidosoma aretas | reverse complement strand
GTTAGTAGAAGACAGAAATCCTGCGGCCAACTCCTTTACCCACAAGATGTTAGCTGCAAGGTCTATGCTTGGATGCGCGGTCTATATCTGTATAAGTCTATGGTAATAGTGCTGCATTGAGAGCGTGTATAGTGCGTGTACTTATACTTATGGCTTACGGCCACGCGATCCACGCGTGTCTGTAACTCTGTACATCCTCTGCATCTTTGCAGTGCTTCGATACAAGTGAGAGACGTGACCGTTTGTTAAATAAACTAATTAAACAAAAAATCTTTAAATAGCTCTCTCATCTCATGGTAAATATTGGTTTTAGTTCGTAACTCTTAGTTAGCATAAGGATTTATAAGTATGTACTGTAGAATACATTTTTTTTCTGTTTGTTTCAGTTTTAATGCACGTGATGGGAAGAAAATGTTGGTGCTGATATTATAGTAGCTGTCTATTACACAAATTAATAATTTTCGTTTTCTCATTTAACAACAATGGTTGCTGTAAGGTTTTGTGAAAGGTAAGCGTTTTTTTTCTTATTCTTTTATTAAATTCAACGGCGTATTATTACCAAAAAAACTTCAACAGTAACGTTGTGCATTTTTGAATATTTTGGAATGGTTGAGGAATAATTTCGCACTAATTGCTTTATTAATTGGTATAAAAGTACTATCATTTATGCGGTAAAATACAATATTTATTTATTGCGCCATCGTACACAAGCATGACGATTTATGTCAGATAAAATATTTAACACTTCAGAGCTATTACAAATATTATACATTAAAAAGTTTATCTCTCCGAAAAAGTAACTTTCATCAATCAATTCAACTAGTCTTTCACCATCATCATGACCAGCATCATCATTGGCAATTTTGAAAACTGATACAATAGGTGTATGGTAGCTGAAGTAAGAAACGAATAATTTTGACTCGAATTTATTAAAATGTCTAATAAAGACCGCTTCAATACTAGTTTTGTATTTTGTTGTGCTAAGATTGCGATCATTTGACATCGTTAAACCAAATTCATCATTAAATGTATATACATATATATATATATATATGTTTACGTGCGACGAGCTGCTGACTGCAACTGTACAGTAGCGTACAGCGAGCTACGAATCCGAAATTCTTTCCGTGTGTGTCACTTAAACGAAACAGCAGGAGCAGGCACAGGCATGGGCCTGCAGTGGCTAAGGCAAGTGGACTTTTTCCAACCGATCTAACTGAAAACTATACCTATATATACGCTTTAGTACATGGTGAAGTAATACAAGGTAGGAATACGTATACGGTTCGAGTTGAGTTACCCACAGGCCTGGTACATATTCACCGCACCGTCGAAAGAGAGGGAGACATTATTTACTTCCTCTCCAAACATTCTCCCCGTGCCGTAGAAAGAGAGGGGAATATTGCTTCCTCTTCTACGCCGCGTCGCCCGCACCAGCGCAGTCTACTCTCCCTCCCCTTAATTTTACGAATTTTTGATCAGCATCACGTGACCTGACTCACCTTTCCGAGTTTATCATTTTTTCCCTATCCCAAAAAGTGCGCAACGCCGCTAAAGAAGTTTTGTCTTCAAAAACTTTGTTTACATTTGGTTTCAGGCGTTTTTTTTTATTGTACTGACAATTTTTGGCTGTTGTTGTGGTGATATCATCAAGTTTTAAAAAAGTTTCAAGTAAGATAGCAACAAAAATCAGTATCTAATAATCTTTGGAGACTTAGATTGTTTTTGATTTGAAAGGTAAAGGTTGTTTCATACATGTATCAATATTTTTCTTAATTTTAAAAGTCTTAATTGGGTAACTTAATTTAATAGTTGTGAATACAATTCTTTAGCATCATATGCAATTTTTTCACTGACCAAAGCATGTTATCACTACCTTGAGTATTCCTTAAATATTACCACTCTAGTAGCATCATCTACGCAAGTTTTTCGCACTTCTTGCGCAAAGTTTATATTGTTCATAATCTTCCGTAAGACTTACGCATTGTCTGCTTCTGCAGATTTGCGTCAGACTGACGGCAGACGAGTGCGTTAGCTACTTGCGTTAGAATTTCGCAAGTCTTGCGTTTAGTAGAGTGCGGATGCAAAATACCATTTTACCTTACGGTATCTTGCAGCAGATTTGCGTCAGACTTACGGCAGACGAGTGCGTTAGCTTCTTGCATCAGACTTACGCAAGTCTTGCGTTCAGTAGAGTACGAATGCCGAATAATTAGGTTTCGTAGCTTGGGATGTAGTTACTTTATTTATTAATTACCAAAGTGGATGGTTCCAATATAACATGATAAAACCTCATATTAACTTCTTCTAGTATACCGGTCGATAAATTTTGTAATATATTTTATCAGAAAAACTTAATTATTTTCTTTGTATCGATGTATATAATACAAAAATGTTTGTTATAAAACTAAATGAAAACTACAAGTATATCCCTATAAGAATACCATAAGATCAAATAATAATATTCAACAAAATTGTGTATATAATTATATATAAGTATATTTCGGTCTATTGTGTATCGTATATCAACATATTTATTTGAAATCTTTACATTGGTTTGTATTATAAGGAAATTTTAAGGGCTTACTTTATTAAATAAGTTTTTCTTTACAATTACAGTCCAATAAGTTTCAATAAGAAAGTGTTTGATACAATCGTATCATATTTTACAAGAAAATTACTATGCACATACTATAAAATTATATACAATTCAAATCATATTCATTATTTATTCGTAGTACTTTTTCGTATTTACAGTATATAAAGTCTTATAAAATATGTCAGGTGCAAATACACAAATATATCTTTATTTTTTTCGTCTTTGTATCATGTTATACGGTTGTCATCATGGAAATCCTTCTCCCAGGTTTTTATCAGTTTTTCTCATTCTGAACCAAATGTTCTCATAGCTCAGCGGCAGGACGTCGGTCTCACAAGCCCGTGGACCCTGGTACGATTCCAACTCTCGGTAGAGTTACTTTATAATTAATTTTCTTTGTGTTAATTATTATAAAATTATACGAATGCGTGATAAATAATAATTATAATCCGACTTGAATTTATAAATTATTAAATTTACTAATTAATCAATAGTAAGATTTTGCCTACATAAAAGCACATAAGACCCATGCGAAGATAGTAAAGTTTAGTCAAAGGCTAACCGCTAGAAAGGACATGAATAATAAATTTTTTATGCTTGCATAAGATCATTTCAAATTTCAATAAAATCTTTTCATTTGCCAAAAAATTTATTTAAGTTTCAAAAAACTGTATACAAGTGTGTTGACTATTTTTATTTTCCAGAGGCCGGATAACATTTTTGGTCCATAAATTTAATCCGATTATTACTAGAGATAATAAGTACTTGATTCGATTAAGAATAGTTTGTTGTAACTAAATGTGGATTATTGAAAAAATCTAGATACACTCCTTTTATTTTAACAAAAAGCCTTCCAAAATAAAATAACCTAATTTTTCATATACTAGCTATGTTAGACGCGATTCGCGCGCTTTAATTATGTTGATTTTTGTTTTGAATTATATTTCCAAATGTCATACTATTTGGTTATTCATTTCTCATATGTAACTAAAAAAAATAATTTTCTTTCATTTTCTATTATATCGAAAGTAAGAAAAATTAATTTTGTTGCTATTTAGTAAAATTAATTTTGTTGCTATTTAGTGTTCGGATCTTTTTTCAGGAAAATATTAATTGCATTAAAAATATTTTTTATTTTAGATACCATAAAAAATACTTTAAGATATTAGTCATGTAAATTAAAATACTTTAAGATGACAAATGTATTTAAGATTAGGAACAATGAATTAGTACCTTACTCCACATAATTTTTACACTTTTAACTAATTTTTTATTTTCATCTTCACTACGACTTAACGAAATTAATATTTAAAATAACCAATTTAAATAAACCACTTGATTCCTTTAAATTAATAAAAATCAAATAATTAGTAATCATAATTTTGTAGTCGTAATTTTTTAACATTTCATCTACTTGTAAATCATTTTTCAAAATTTCAATTTCAAATTTATCCGCTCGTGACGAGTCTCGACCAATCACAGAACGAATATAAAGGCTTTAGTCACGTGACAATCAATCTTTTAAGATAGGAATACGATCGATATTGCTGTAGAATATTGATAAGTTTAGAAGTATTTATATCATTTTATGATACATACATTTTGCAAAAAATTAAAGTCTTCTGCAAGAGACCATAGGGGATGGAATTTGGCATTTGCACTCAATTGAACGCAAGACTTGCGTAATTCTACTGCTCGTGCGCAAGTCGATGCTACCAGGGCAAATTGAATGTGGGTGAAAAAACTGTGGAATTAGAATAATGAGAAAAAATGTTGAGGTCTCCTCAAAGTTTAAGAACTTTTCTCTCTCTTATAAGTAAGAAAACTAGATTGCTCTATTCGACACTAAAAAATCATTGCGCGCACAACACCAAACACTAGAATTTCATTGAATTAGTTATTTATAACTTAATAAAAATCCCTTTTAAGTAATTATTACTGTTTGTTACTTATTTGAAAGAAACATGAGCAGATTTAAATGCTCGACAACTAACCCAGAGACATTAAAGAATTTAAAGCAGTGCAAGCAATGATTTTTTAGTGTCGAATCGAGCAAGGTATTCTTTTCACTCATAAAAGAGAGAAAAGGTTTTAAATTTAAGGAGACTCTTTGGACGTACCCAATAATCTGGCAAGTGTAACAATATTCTGTAAGTTACTGCTCAAGTAAGGTCATTACTGAAGCTCACTCGTATACCTTGGATGCAAAGCATAGTTAGACAGGACACAAAAATGAGCTAATTGAACCACATAGGCAATATGGTTTCTTTCTCTGATTTATTAAAAAGTAAATATGTAACCATTTTTTCTCATTTTTTAAATTTTACATTTTTTTCCTACTTTCAATTTGTCATTTTGCAATTTGTAAAATGAGAAATTCACTAAGTATAGAATATATTATCCCATAGTCAGTTTCCCAAAATGCCTACCCTTGTATTTATTCAATTATGAGAAATCTTATATTTTCAGTCTGAGTAGCGTGGTCAAGATACAATTTAATGATTCTGGGCTTATAATTTATGTAAAATCATAGTTTCGTTTAAAATGTGGTTCAGTGTGGAATTTCAATTAAAAATCACGTAAGAAAGATTAGCTAGTTTCAGAAGATGAAAAATTTTTCAAGTAATGTTAAATATACTGTTATACCATTTCAATCTAGATCTGCGCACATCAATGTGGATGTTTTATACGTGTTTTCTTATAGTTTAACATAAATAACCTTACCTGCAACCTATTCCAAGTTGAACATTCTGTACCAACTTGTACATTGCATGAATAGTGACTTACTTTGTGATTTTTACTATTATAGCATGTTATATACATAAACTCTCAAGTTAAAATAGGTCCTAGGTGACATGAACTTTAGTACGAGTCAAGATCATCGAGATAATAATATACATAGGGTAGGCATGTGATCTGGCAACTTGTATCGTCGATAAAAAGGGAAGAGCTCTCAGTGGCTAAAGTGAATAGAGCGTTTGCTTTCCACCTGGAAGGCTCGGAGTCGATTTCTTGCTTCGACCACTTTTTCGCTGGTACAGTGGACTTGGATTAATTCGTTGAGCGGAAAATTCAAACGTTTAATTTCTATTGGCCAGTTCTGATGGCATAACCTCTCCCATTGGGGGATTCCATATTACCCACTCAACGAATTAAACCAAGTCCAGTGTACCTCTGTGGTTTTCCCTATTCGTCCTTATAGTAGGGGGGCCAGGTTGGTTCACGTGCCCTTTTTAATTAGGACAGACACACCAAGATTTTTTTATTATATCGTCGTCTGCTGAATACGATTATCGATGGTGAGTCACTGTCCAAGTGGTCAATTTTTTGTTATTAACAAATTGTAATGTCAAACGAAAAAATGTGATTTTTCGCAAAATAGAACAATTTACCTTTTTGTTTGTCTACTTTTGAACAAAAAATTTCATATAGTGTATACCTCTAAACTCTACACTCATTCCAGTGAAAAATCCCAAAGGTTGTAAAATGCGATTTCTTTGGTTTTTGATCTACTACAGCATCAAGCTCGTTTTTTTTTTTTCAACTGAACACCCCTTAAATTGTTGAAAAAAATACCATTCATATAAAATATGTTAACGCTAGCTGGTTATTTTTTATTTTTAGTAGTTTTGCCTTATTTTTTGTCTTATTCTAAACAAAAAGTTTTGTATAGTGTACACGTCTAATCTCTATTGGACCTGTGCACAACCAGTGGCGACGTCTGATATGTGGACCCTGTCGAATCAAACTGGCGGCTTTACCCCCTTCATTTTCAATATTTTAATGGAAGGTATCAATGTAATCAAAGATAACAAAAATAGGAAAATCGTACACTGCGTAACATTGTATGCATGAATGAATTCTGAATCAAATAACCACAACGAAGTCATAAGGTACAGTACCCGGTGGATGGACACTCACCTGAAAATATTCGGATGTTTCCCACGTCATATCCAAGTGAAATCCATCCTGATTTGTCATGGATTTTGCACTGATTTTACACGGATTTTAGCCTGATCATCAGTCTGAAATCCGTTTCAAACCACCACGTGGATTCTTGATGGCTTTCGAATGGATTCTAATTAGATTTCAATCTGATTCGACATCGATATTTGACTTAACGAACTTAAATAATTTCTTTATTATTTAATCATAAAAAATAGCTTAATACATAGCATTGTCAGCCATAATTGGACATACCATCCGTATGGGAACACAAAAACATACGGGTTCAAATGTTATATAGTGATTTTTGTAACTTTACTTTCATAAAGTTTTTTTCAACAATTCATAAGTTTGAGATAAAGTACTTGAACCCGTAGGTTTTTGTGTTGCCGTACGGATGGTATGACCTGTTATGGCTGATAATTATATGTATTAAGCTATTTTTAACGATTAAATAATAAAGAAAATTCTCAAGTTTGTTAAATCATATATCGATGTCGAATCAGATTAAAATCTAACTAGAATTCATTTGAAATCCATCAAGAATCCACGTGGCGATTTGATACGGATCTCAGACTGACGATCAGGCTAAAATCCGTGTAAAATCAGTGCAAATTCCACTAAAAATCAGGATGGATTCCACTTGTATATTACGTGGAAGACATCTAGATATTTTCAGGTGAGCAACGCGAAAATCGGGAGTAGTAGCTAGACAGCCTAAAATAATTAATATTGTCTGAATTAGAACACCCTCGAAAAATAATTGACAGAATTTAATTGTTATATATTGACACAGGAGAACGCCAAATAAAACCAATTATTATTACACTTTTTCTGATTTTGTAAAAAAAAAATTTATCAGCGCACCTTTGTGTACAATTTCTGTCAATAAAAAGGTACCTTAAGCAATCATTAGATTTTTTTCTATACATAGTATATGGACATTAAAAAACGTTAAAAATTATTAATTGTCGATAAAATTAATACGTCTACAGTATGATTTTTAAATTTATATAACTTTAATAAAGGTAACTTGTCATAATTTTATAAAAAAATACTATATATCGGCAGTAGGAGTACACAATTATTGTCCAGCTCTTGGTTCCATTAAACTGCATTGAGTTCTTTCTATAACCAGTAAGTACTTGGAAACTAGAAAAATGATCAAAATTCTGATTTATCGCTGAATGTACAACGTTTTGGTTACTGTATTTGGTTACTATAATGACATTGAAAAACAACTTATATCTAAGTAGCCTGAAATGATTAGAAAATACGAAAAAACGAGAAAATTTTTGGAACTCAGTCAACCCTATCCTATCTACCATTTTCATTATATGAAGTGCCTAAATACTGTTTCCAAGTCACAAGTTCACCCCTATATGTGGACAAAGGTGTCCAATAATTTCAATTATTTCGTTGCTGATCGACTTACTGGCTTGAATTTTTTTTCAACTAATAGAAAAAATTATAAACTTACCCGTAAAACGTTTTTTTTAAACTCACTAATTGACAGTATTCCAGAAATTGCATAATAAATTTAGACCCCACAAAAGTGTCCATCTACTGGGTGCACTACCTTGGTAAAATTATTTATACAAACGTTCGGCATGTTTGAGTTGTATTTTAGATACTGTCGGTAATATATATTCCTATACTCGGCCGTGTAAGTTGTGTTTTCACTGATAGCCGTTACTCACGCTGGTGTCGTTTCGTTCATCCCCTCTCTTCAACCACACTAGACGAATACTTTTTTTAGAAAAAAGTCACAAAGTCTGTAAAAATGCGCGATCTTTCCGATTCTCAATCTCACATAGCAACAAGCTCGTTTCATGGTTTGTAACTTGACAAATTGTCTGAGTTTTCAATAATATGCATTACAATCTACACTAGTTAATAAAATAAAGAACTAATTTTTTAAAAGTACATATTTACAGTTGTCTTCGTGTGTAGGTGGATCTATGTTTGTTTATAGTACGTTTCACTAAACTGATCATTTATTCGGAAAAATAGTAGTCTTCGTCACAAATGTGCATCCCTCCAGTCCTCACTTTAAAATAGCAGATTTCGTACCATGGGCGGAAAGTACAATAATCACGCACGAAGAACAGGGTTTTTGTAACTTTGTGCCCGAGATGTAAACAACGTTTTTCTTCCCGAGGGTGCAAAGTCGAACTTTGCGCCCGTAAGCACACTTTGGGCCCGCTAATCACTTTGCGTGGGCGCAAAGTAAAAAAATCACGCCCGAAGGGCGGGGTTTTTGTATGTTTGTGCCCGAGGTGCGAACGACGTTTTTCTTTCCGAGGGTGCAAAGTCGAGCTTTGCGCCCGTGGGCACAGTTTAGGCCCGCTCATCACTTTGCACCCTATGGCAGAAAAGTACTTTGTGCCCATGGGCCCGAAGTGATTTTAAGGGCCCGATGTACGGCCCGAGGGAGCAAAGGGCTTGCCACACTTTGTGCCCGGGTAGAAAACTATATTTTCCTACCTCGGGCTTTTTTGCAACCCTGGTACACCCTTGGTAGGAAAAACAGTGTCCGCCACCTAGGTGCGATCCAACCAGGGCTACGTTACGGACCCTTGGGCCTAATTCGATGATGATTTTTTTTTTTTTTACAATAAGCTCAAGGTCAAAATGTGATCTTCTCTTTTTGTTGTAGGCTGCTTACGTAAAATCGTTTGGAGGTTGAGATGAAGGTGAAGCTGTTCGATCAAGTGTTATGTAGGAGCGATCACAAGTGATGAAGCTTTGACATTGTTTACTTGGTCTGGTCAGCGCAACAGGGAGGAAGAAAAGTTTCAAGGGACTCAATTATGTAGCACTTTGATCAGTAAGTAAAAGAAATTAATGTGAAACATTGGAGTCATACAATTTTTGAATTGTGCTGTTTCATTGTAGCTGGAATTTAAAAAATCAATAAGAAATTTACGAATTGTATGTGTGAGAAAGAAATAATGAAACGTGTTCAGCACGCATCAGACAGACTAAAAAGCAAAGCCAAGAATAAAAACACACTAAATAATCCTGGGACGAGAGAAAATCATCATCGGTTTAAAAGTTAGATGCAAACATCTATTTATTTCATTGTTTTAAATGTTAAGTTTGCTAAATAAATAGTCAGAATGATAGCTATACTGATTTGGCAAACTGTAGATCGGCAAGAAAAAGTAGATTATCTCTACGAAAAATGAGATTCGCTTAAAATGCCTTGCATGGGTGAATTGAATTGTTGAATAAAAGTTATCCAGCAAACAAATGCAAGTCATTATTAGTTTGAGTTAATGTCGGAATACGTCGAATTATGATTTGAATCGTCAGACTTGACATTAATTGTTTGATTAATAATGAATGATTAATAAAAATAATAATAGAGCTTAAGGTTTTTGATGTTGTTGTTTACGTTTTAAATTCAGAGTTAGTGAGTACAAAAAGAGTGTATACTGAGTGAATCGATAGCGAGATACTTGGAATGTTTCCAAGTAAGAATATTAAATAAATTAAGATTAGTCCAAGTTAACAATTCAAAGGTTTTAAAGCCAAAATTAGGTTAAATTTGGAATGATTAATATAAGTTAATTCTAGTTTATGTAGGTTTAAGTTTAATTTTGATTTGACTGAAGTATGATGTAACGTTGATTGATCGTTGATCAATAAATAATGAATATGATAAAAGTGCTTCAGATTTTTTTATGTTTTTGATGAAGTACTGTACTATTTTTGATTAAAAATACTTAATCAGTCAGAATATTTAGTAAATTGATAAAGTACTATAATTTAAAATAAATATTTTTCAAAGATTGAGAAAAACAAATAAATAAAAAATACAAATATAATAAAAGTAGTACTAGCATAAAAGATACGGAAAGATATAAAACAAGTTCCTAAAACCATCAAAATAAAAGAAAAATGCTGTACACAGTTTTATCATTGTACTTTGTAGATTTAAGCTCTAGATGAGAAATTTTTTTTGTACATAATAGGAAATAAAGTAATAATGTAAAATAAAATGTGAAAATTAAAAAGTAAGGTTTTGTAAACCGAAACCCCTTCATAAGTCTTAATAAAGTCAAACTATGGTTTTAATTGAATTTAAAAAATATTCTAAAAGAATTCTTATTATATTTACTTAGAACTCGAAATGTAATATCCAACTAATTATAATGTGGCATCCTTTGTTTTTAAATTATGGCTTCTTTTTAAGCACTTTCAGAATTCTGAATTATAAGAAAAAGAATCCTCAATGTATTCGTATTTAATTCATTCCGTATTCTTGTCTTCCACATGCAGTCTAACCTATTTTCATTTGATTTGTCTTTTCAATCAGAGAATTCTTTACGAACACTTTAAGAACTCTTTTCATGGGACACAATCTGAACAATTTAAGAACTCAAAATGAATTCTTTCGGTTTATACTCAAAGTTCTTCAAGAAATACACAAAAATTTGGTGAATACAAAATGAATGATTTAGGAATTATGTTTGCCGGCTGGATCATATATATATATCTGTTGCGGTATATCTATTACAAATTCAAGCTAATGGAATGTTAATTACCATAAGTAATTTTGAAGCGAAGCTTCTTATAGCGCGTTCTGGCTTATGCACAAAGTTACAGAAATTTCTATAATGAGTGAATATCGTGAACAGTACTCTGAATTTATAAATAACACTTGTAAAAGCTTTTTTTCATAATGCATTGGCCTATTTTTTATTACAATATAATGCATAGAAGCTTCGCTTCTGTCACGCGTCCGACGCGACGCGCGCATTTTTTTCATATGTTTGTGTATTAGAAAAAATCAGTAAGCGAGTCAAAAAAATATCAGTTTTATGAAGTATGTTTGGAAATGCAGTTGTGTGTGACACTACTAATTAAAAAATAGGACAGAATAAGTGAGCCACGGGATTTATGTATAACTTTTGCAATAATTTACGAACATATCATAATTGTTTTCAAAACTTTGAAACCAGATTTATTTACATCTTTATTGTAATTGCAAATTATTCTTTTGCTGCAAAAAAAACACGTACGGGAGCCACTGACGCAAATGATTGATAAATCGACATAGTAATAGTAGAATTCGACGTCTGGCGGCACATTTCTAACCGACATTTATATCTCATACCTTTTCTTTTATCTCTGTAAAATAGTATTTCATACAAAAACTATGGCAATTTAAAGCTTCTAATAAAAACTATTACAATTTAGAAAGTCTGTCAAAGAGAATCTAGTATCAGTGCTCCAAGGATGCCAATCACAGCTTATTAATCTCTTACGTAGAAAATCAGACCTCCGGGAGTTTAGCAAAAATTATCACGTCTTACTGCACTTTATTGAAGACAATCAGAGCTTTTGTCGTTAAACGAGAAATCTTACGGCTAATTGTGATCCAACGAAGACATTAACAGCTTAGTACACTCCAACAAAGAGAATCACAACATTTGGAGTCAAACAGAAAAAAATCATTGCCAACTGCTATCCAACAAAAACAATCACAGCATACTACAGTCTAAAAATAACAGGTACAGCTCGTGGAGTTTAACGAAAAATGTCACTGCTAATTGCGATCCAACGAAACAGTCACATCATAATACACTTCAACGAAAATAATTATAGATCGTACAATTTCTTGCTGGGCAAAGTGCTAATTAGAGGGCTAAAGTGCGAAAAAATCGTGTTATCTTAACTTCCTGCCGCCTGGTAAGTAAGCTCTTCGAGTAATTTTAGGCTTTTTTTTGCTGTATTATATGCATGCGGAATCTAGCTCCATTTTAAATAATAGCAGAACATAAGTTTCTCCACTTAAAGTGCATAAAAACAAAGATCGATTGGATCAAACAAAATGGAAAATTTTCGTAATAAAGTGTACATCGATGAAACGATAGTAGAGAAAATAGAAATAGGCCCTTTTTCTATAATTTGACGTCGGAATGTAAAAAATCAGCTTAAACAGGTGAAACACAATTTAAAAAATTTACAAGTTGAAAGAATTTTTGCAGCTTTGTTTCGAAGTTATGTTTGAACAAGGTAATCAGTGAATACTAGTAGCGGAAAGATTGAAACGATCGTGACTCGAAAAGTAATTTTAAACGTTGACATCTGTCAAAAATAATGACATAGCCATATGATAAGTCCACCATCTGGGAAGTGTCTTAATTAGGTTCGAATTGATCAAAATTTTCTGCCACTAATATTTCCCGGTAATCCGGCTCCAACATAACCTGTCAGCAGCGTAAGAAATTTATGCAAATTCTGACAATTTTTTCGCTAGTGTTGACGGTATTAATCCAATTACTGACATTTTAGCAATAAATTACGAAAGAGTGACCCATTCAAAGTTTTGTGCTACTTTATTTCCATTTATGTCCACGAGGGTAGACGATAATTTTTTTTCAATTCTTATTCCTTTTTAATAGCATAAATGCCTGCATTATGCCTAATTACTCATAAAAAGACTTGTTTAAACCTGATTTAACCATTTTTTTACGTGCCACAAAGCACTGTAATTTCTCATAAGTATTGCGCAGTAAAAATCCGAACTATCTGTTTTTTGAAATAGAAGGAGCTGTTAAACGAAATATTTCGATGGTCCAAAATACATATTCGAATGTATTTTTACCTCCTAAATACGATAATTATATTATTTATTACAGATTGACTGGTAAAAGAAAGTTATTAACAAAACCTGAAAATAAGTAAAATTATCCATGAAAATGACAAAAATACAAGCTGAAAATTACAACTATCACTAAAGTAATTAAAGCTAGATTTATTTTAGCAGATATATTTTAAAACTGTTAATCTAAAAGTTCAATCTCTGTTTTATGTGTTTGTATGTACTTATGGAGCGGAGTTGTGCCCATTGTGTTTTTTAAAATTTTGTACTGAACTTTTTTTGAAAGTAAAAAAAACATATATCTCCTAAGTTTAAAAATAAAATTACGAAATCTTAGTAAAAGAAGGGGCGGAAGTGGGCCTTCAAGACCACAGTAGCCGCCAGCTATACATTAACGTCAGACTTAGAGTAGACAAAACCATGACAACTGAAAGGCAGATCTCCCACCACTCCCGTCCAAGATAGAGCTGTAAGAGGTCTACTATTCAGTTATCTTGGGCTTGCTGCACCAGTTCCGATGCGCACGCGTTGTGCGCATGCTCTTGATCCATGACTACGTTGACATTAGACACTGTACGGTAGTGCCAACAACCACATAAAGAGATAGGCGTATTATTGGCTGCTGTTCCTTATTTCTGTGTACGGTACAGTATTTGTTTTTTTTCCGTGTACTGGCCTTAAGATCAGCTGACCCTGCCGCAATACTTAACGAACGTCGGATTAGTTTTTTCTTACTTTCTTGTAAGACGACATTACATCCATATTTTACAGTGTATTTTTTGTCTCTCATATTTTTTTACTTTATCTTCGTGTGCAGTACATTTATGCCTTGTAATAATAAGATTAATAGTGTGTGATCTAGTTTTTTACTATACCCTACTTATGGAAATCACGTGATTTACACGTGATTATCATGTGAGTGTAGCGTGATTATGACGTGATAATCATGTGATAATCACGCAAGAATTTCG
>JAPYYV010031099.1:0-10175 GCA_030522625.1 Copidosoma aretas | reverse complement strand
CCGCATTTTAACCATAGCCGATGATGTCCGGCGTCACCTGAAAGACATATTCTCGCCGAAGTCTGCCGAAAACAGACTAATTATTTCGATTACAGACGAATCCTTTTACCAAAGTCCTCCAACATTGTCTAACATTGCCAAAGACAACCAATTGCAGCTAAAGCCGCTCCTTCACAACCCCTCGGGATTTTCTGTTTTGTCCACACGTTTTATTTCGTAAATAGACAAAGGCACAAAAATAAGACGTATTTATTAGTGGTACGACTGATGAAACAGATAACGGGAGGTCCGTACGCTCGAGCTCAATACGAAATGAAAATAAAATATAACTTAAACACCTACAACTAAATAACCAAATAGACTTACCCGCTTACATTGTCTATTAATAGATCATTGATTTATTAAGAGTGTTAGCAGAGATGTATACTGGGTTTGAGAGTAAAGTACATGGAAAGATACCCTATATCATACCCTAATAATACCCTATTACCGGGCAGAGCAACCAATTCATGCACATGATGGAAAAGAAACCAGGTGTGAGCAAATCCATGATTGCGCTGTAGTCTAGCAAACTATATCTCAGCAGTGATAGGCTAAGATCTCCCAATTGGAAACCATGTTTTTTTTATACAAAATATGATTAGCAATATATTTTCGTGTATTATACATTATTATAATATATATAGGTGTAATATACTTTGGATCATGATGTAAATGGACAAGGTTTGCTGGATAGCACATGCTTTTGACAAGTGAGAAAACCAATTAGATTTTAGTGCAATGAAGCTCCAAATTTGTCAAAAAGAAAACACGTGATTCGATACAATGTTCTACTACGTCAAAAATAACCAACATTGCTGTACTAAAACAGAAAATAAGAAACGTGAGCGTCAGTGATCTAGCTGATAAAACATATACTTACTCTAAACCCGTACACTTTAGCTAAATACGTAATTCAAATAAAATGAAATCCAAGCACCTATTAATAAATAACCAAATAGACTCTTCTGCCAACACTGTTTGTTTTTGAATATTTCATTTGGTAATTCAGAATGTAAGCAGAGGAGTCTATTGGGTTTTGGGATAACATACATAGGATAATGACACCTTATTACAAAAATCAGACAGAACAACCGACTCATGGATATGGTGGAAAGAAAACCAGGCATGTGCAGACCATGATTACGTTGTAGTCTAGCAAACTATAACTAGAATGTATTTGGCTAAGGATTCCCAATCGAAAACAATGTTATTTTGATAAGCACTATTCTTCCGCGTATTATACTTTCTACATAGGTATATTATAATTTCGATCAGAATGTCAATGGAAAAAGGTTGCTGGATAGCACATGTTTTTCGACAACGGAGAAAACTAATTAGATTTTAGGGCAAGTAAGCTCCATTTTTTTGTTTAACAGAAAATATATGCACTACTACTACGTCTGATGATAACCAACTTTGTGTTACTACGGCGAAAAACAAAAAACATGACTAACAGTAATACCGCAGATAAAACAGATTTTGGATAGAAGATACGTATACTTTAGCCTAATACTTAATTCAAATAAATTAAAACCTACGCACCTTAAACCAAATCACCAAATTGACTAGCCCGATAACAATGTTCATTATTAAATCATTTATCTACTCGTTCAAAATAATTTAAAAGAAAAGCATAAATATGAATATCTAGCTCCTTCAACCGAATAAATAAATATACTTCAACCTAATATCCGAAGGGAAAACAAATAATTAAAGTCAAAACTATTGATTTTTTTTAATAATTGGGTTATTGGAAAAGTGGAGATATTATAATTATTTCATAAGTAATTCTAGAATCGTGTATTTTTCGTCAGTCGAGAAGAAAGTGGCAATAATGTAGGAAACATTTTTGGAAAAAACTGGGGCACCCAAGTATCAAGTTATACTTTTTCGGCACACAATATATGTAGATCTGGCTGATTCCGCCCCTAGATACGTAGATGTTGCTGATTCCGCCGAAATTTGTTCGGAAATGATCCCAGCTCATATCTTGAAATAATAAGACGGAATGAAAATCAAATCATTTATCCATAGAACCTCCTATTTATAAATTAATGATAGAATAAGATTATATGTGTAAGAGTTCATTAAAAAACAGTTTTGAAAAAAGTGTAAAAATTGAGAAAAAAATTATTAATTTTTTTTAAAATTAACAAATTTATCATGCGAAAGAAATATTAATTAATACATAGAAAAGCTGCAACTGTCATCTATTTGTGAAGTTTTGAAAAACTTATCGAATTAATTGTTTGATAGTTTATTAATGTAAATTAACTAGTATTTAAACAAATTTATTAGTAAATAGTAATTTAATATTTAAATTATAAGTAAGTTACAAACTGAAAAATAGAAGGTAGTGATGTGTAGCTAACTCACAGAGGTGGCTCGTAGTTAAGTTGACACGGCTCGTATGCACGTGATCGCGAGTTTAAATCCGGTGGAAAAAGGTGTTTTTTTCAGAAAATAAAAGTTTACTGACGTTACATATTTTTGTAGGGGGAAAAATTTTGAAATCATCGATTTGCTTCCCTGAATAACGCTTATATAAAAGTATAACCTCTATTGAATTATTTAATACATGGAAGGATGCTATCAATGGTTATCTTATATAATCCCAGAGTTATATGAAAAATCTGGGGGTTGGCGCGCGGAGCGCGCAGGTGGGCGAAGCCCTACTAGTATATTTATATGTACATAACCATTTGTATAAAGGGCCGCGTGATGGCTCTGTCGGTGGCACGTCTGCTTACAGATCTTTATGGTCGAGGGTCGATTCCCACCTCGGGCAAAAATTTTTCAATCAAAGAAAATTATTTTCCCGGGTGGGAACTGAATCTCTCCTAACCCACTGTCCTTCTACCGATTAATAAACATTGATTAAATAAACTACTGAATGTATACTGTAAGGCGTAATACTACAATCGTTGTAAAAACGCTATGTCCGAGCCTTAGGGCAATGATTGATATAAAAAAAATATATATATACGTAGATGTATAGCGCTTTAAGCATAGGGTGGTATAGAGCGCTATAAGCATTATAGGTACCGTATAGAGCGCTAATAGGGTGGTGTGGATATAGAGCGCTAATGGGGTGGTATAGGTATAGGGTAGTGTGTACATGGTGTGTATATATCCACCGCAAGTTGCTCAAAATGACTTCAAAAAATGGTGGTCGAAAAAGTCTTTTTCCATATTGATTCTATCCTAAATGCTATCCCCAACAAGTATATAAAACGATTCTACCACAAAGTTATTTGGTAAAAAGATATGCTGCATTTTGTAAATGTGGAATTTCGTTAATCTTTCAAAAAAACACGTATGCTTCTTGCACGTATAGGTAAGCTGCTTGAGTGGTTGAAGTGTTCATATTAAGCTTGAATTAAAGCTGGAATCAAGTCGTTTCTTTTAAAAAAAATTTTTTGCAGAAAAAGACTACAGCCTGGAAGAGCTGGCAAATAGGAAAGCTCACGGCCATGTTATCCAGCGCTCACGGCCATGTTATCCAGCTATCCGACTAATCTAATTTTTAATGGTATAGTAGATAGATTAATAAATGAATATATTGTACATAAAAATAAAAGTGTTGGAATGTATTAGAAAGTGCCGAACAAAACAAAAAAATACATTTAAAAAAACACATGATACAGCTAAATTTTAAGCTGTATTTTCAGCTGTTGTTTTAGTTATATGAACAGCTGAAAATAAAAATAATTATTTTCCATACATAAATTCATCCATGTATCCTTGTATCGTTAAATTGACTCTTTTATGTACTAATAATCTCCTCTAAATAACAATTTTCTTTTCGTTGTCCTTTCCTGTTAAAAGAATCTGCCGCCTTCGCATTGGCTTTCATCAAGTATTGTCAGTAACATAATGAATAAAGGTAATTGTTGTTTACATTGTTTGGTGCAAACCGGGTGAATGTGCCGAATTTTGCTGATTATTTCTTTTATTGTGAGTGATTTAAATTTGCTCATTGTACGGTAACTTATTCACAATCTATTAGATTTATTTTGGATTGCTTGATTTTGTTATTAGAACAATTTGAAATTTTATTCAATGTACTGTTAAAAACAAATTTATTCATACAAGCATTGATTTAAATTTAATAGATTTCACTTGTGCAGTAAGATAAAATGATAATGATACAATATGTATTAAAAGTGCATGTTACAAATGATTATTTAATTCAAGAGCTATTGCATCCCATCGTATGGAGCTGTCTCGTGGAGATTTTTCATGGCATTTTATTTTTCATTTCGAAAATATTAAAAACTTAACACGAAGCTTTAGAGTAAGAAGTATTTAAATGTTTCCAATACTTTTTAAGGTTACGTCTTGATACAAAGAAACTATTCATAATCCTTATACATTACTTATTTCATAAACTAAATAAAAGAATGAGATTTATCACACTATTTACTTTCGTTATAGAAATATTTGTCATCAAAGTTTTTTTTAATTTCCCATCATTTTGAAAGTTAGTTTTTGATACACATCAACGATACATCGGCCTTATATACTACTGACCCGTTTATCTTTACTGTTAAAGTAGATTTGTTAAAGTATTTTTTTTTTCACTTCAAAAATATTAAAAAATTTAAAAGAAGAATTAGAGTACAACGTATTTAAATGTTTCCAATACTTTTTGAGGTTAGGTCTCAATACAAAAAAATTTTTTATAACCCTTATACATTACTTATTTAATGAAGCTTAGAAACAGAGATTTATCGCTCTATTTACTGTCGTTATAGAGATATTTGAACTTTAATCCTAGTTGTTAAAGTTTTTTGAGATTTTTTACCACTTTTAAGGTTAGGTTTTGGTACGCAGCAACTATTTATGATCAATATTTATTGGTTATTACATTTGCTTCATAAACGAGACAGATTCATTATGCTATCCGGCTTTCTTAAAGAGATATTCAGAATTAAAATTCAAGTTTTTAAGGTTTTTTGAGATTCCATAATATTTTATAGTTAAGGTTTTAATTAGCGGACATCCTTAATAATTTTCTTCCATTCTTGATCATCTTAGCTGTAACATTCAAACACACATTTATGATAATCTTGTTAAGTTCTTGAGATATTAGGTTTTTGGAAAATAAAACATAACATGGCCCACTGTGCAGCGTCATGCCCCCTGCCTCGTTTATATCAAATAGGTTGACAAGAAACGTTTAAATGTAAGATGATTATTGAAAATAAATTTTTTGTACTTGAATTGTGTCTTAATTTCGGCATATTTTGAAAAGTTATCCAGCTGCTGAATTCCAGCATCACCGCAGCCGTAACTGTAGATGAAACGCACTAAACCCGTGTTTTGTAGACATATTTAACTCAATACAAGTCAAATAAAGGCATAACATATATTTCAGCTTTTACTTAACTAAAATAAAATAATTAATATTATTTTCTTAAATAACTTTACTCGGTTGAAGTGAGTGATTTTAAAATTTGTTTATGAGTCACTCAAAAAAATGTTTTGTTTATTGAATACAATCATAATAATATTGAGTGTTATGTTTTACGTTTAATTTTTCGCACGAATTTACTCCGCTCTTTCCTACATTATTTTACCTTTTCTAATTGCTTTTTTAAATCAATTTTTTATCCATAAGTTACTGACATTAGCAAGGGCAAACACGCATATCTTTAGGGTGGTTCTTTAGACCGTTGGGACCATTCTAATCTAATACACATTTGTGGAGAATGCTTCTTTTCTTACTAAGGGTACACCAGCCTTTCCAAAACGGCCGAAGTTGGAAAAATGCATACATGGAGATGTACATAAACTCAGTAAAGATAAGAGTGGCCAAACGAAAACGCAGACAAGTTTCAATACCAAAAAGGCCTAAACTACATAGCTCTCCCATCTGGCTTGTTTTATTTACCAATAATTGAATGAGTAGATACAGTAAGTTGAACCGAATGACTACGCTACCTTTGCTATTTTACTATGGCTCGAGGCGACATATACTTTTGACTACTTTTTTTGCAGTCACTATTTGTATGGAATGTGGCATTTTTAAAGTCTTCGATATTTCTCATAAGCAAGTGATTTTAATACGAAAGTTGTTACTTCCTAATACGCACCCATTTTATGACAGTGTATACTTCCGCAACAGTTTCAATAGACTGATTGAATTATCAAGTAGATACACACTGTATATAATATTTACATACAGTTTGATGAAATATGACAATAAAGACATAACTAGCACCGTTAATACATTGCCACACAAAATTCAGAAAAAAATTCTTAAGAATAAAAAAATCTTACTAATAACCTCAATGTTGTATGAAAAATATTTTAGTTTTCGTCTAAAATGTGCATCTCCCTAAGGCATAAAACTTAATGAAAAATTTTTAAGATATACATTTTCCAAGTAATTTATGAATACAAAGAAATTTTCAATTGATTACCCTTAACGCATCAGAAATATAAAAATAAGTCGTTATAGCAACGTTGATAATGTATAAGACCTACACTTTTTCCAAGACTTTATACGGAGGTATAAACTAACACCCTTAGCTCTACATCATTACAATAGGTTGACGTACTTATGAGTTAGTATAACTAATGACGTACATATACGCATGCGCGCGCGCGCGTGCACTCACACACACACACACTTACACACACACACAGAAATTTTTTATAAAATTACATAAGTTCGTTGTTGATTAAGTGCTTTTTAATCGTCTTTCTATTGAGCACAGGTTTACTACAATCGAATTTTTTACAAATAATTTACCTTTTAGTTTTAACGAAATAAACCAGTTTTTGTATACTTTTTCGCAACCAAACTTGACAATTATCTTCTTCATTGATAAAGCATTGTACAAGTAAAAGAAGGATGCGGCCCAAAATCTTTTTATAGATTTTTTATGTTTTGAAGAATGAAAATAACCATCATTTTTTGAAATATGTATTTGCACGCTTACGCGCTTGTGTTCGTGTGCATGCGTGTGCGTGTGTACATGTGTATTAGGTGTAATCAGTCATATCTCGAAAATCGTCCACTAATTTCACAGATTCAGGGCTGCAAAAGTATTATTTTGCATCCGTACAGTGGGTCCGACAAAGATGCTAGTCTTATAGGTTATTATGGTTGTTATTACAAGTTTTCGATTCACAAACATCTACTGTTGACTCAGCTTTGCATCAATTTATTGCTAACAGTTTTTTGGTTTAGATTTATTGTCACCAATATTTGTAGTAAATACGCGGAGAAAAATGTTACTATAGGAGGAGTTATGTTATATATTCTCTGGTAGAATTTACTATCTTTTCTGCATGTATAAAAATATTATTAAAATAAATTTGTAACTCCTCCTATATAATAGAAGGTCGGGAGAGGCCTTTCTTTATTTCGCTTTGAACGTTAGTACTGTATAAGGCAGGCAGCACGATGGTTGAGCGCGACAGTTTTAAACTCGGTAATAGCAGTCGTTGACAAATATCATCTACTTCAATAAATTTTTCAATGCGTATTGGCGTAATATATTTGTGTCACCCATATCAAATGACAGAACGCCTGAGCATTGTGTGGACAACAAAATATTTATCTGCTTTTAGCTAATGTCAGTAACTTATTCATAAAAATTGATTAAAAAAAGCAATTAGAAAAGGTAAAAAAATGTAAGAAAGAGCGGAGTAAATTCGTGCAAGAAACTAAACGTAAAACAGAACACTCAATATTGTGGTGAATAACTGTATTCAATAAACAAAACATCTTTTTGAGTGACTCATAAACAAAGTTTAAAATCACCCAGTTCAACCGAGTAAAGTTATTTAAGAAAATAATATGTATAAGTTTATTTTAGTTGAGTAAAAGCTGAAATACACGTCATGCCTTTATTTGACTTGAATTGAGTTAAATATGTCTATAAAACACGGGGTTAGTGCGTTTTATCTACAGTAATGGCTGTGGCGATGCTGGAATTCGGCAGCTGGATGACTTTTTAAGATATGACGAAATTAAGACACAATTAAAGTAAAAAAAATATATTTTAAATAATTATCTTACGTTTCAACGTTCCTTGTAAACAGCTCGATACGATAAGATGCAATAGCTCTTGAATTAAATAATTATTTGTAACATGCACTAATAATACATATTGTATCATTATCATTTAATCTTACTGCCGACAAACCGGAAAACGTCACTCATAGTTTTAATAAAACCCATGATCAACGTGCATAAACCACAAGCGAAATCTATTAAATTTTAATTATTGCTTGTATGGATTTATTTTTTTTAATAGTACATTGAATAAAATTTCAAATTGTTGTAATAACAAAATCAAACAATCAAAAATATATGTACTAGATCATGAATAAGTTACCGTACAATGAGCAAATTTAAATCACTTACAATAAAAGAATTAATCAGCGAAATTTGGCACATTTACCCCGCTTGCACAAAACAATGTAAACAACAATTACCTTTATTCATTATGTTAGTGACAATACTTGATGAAAGCCGATGCGAAGGCGGCAGATTCTTTCAACAGGAAAGGATAACGAAAAGGAAATTATTATTTAGAGGAGATTATTCGTACATCAAAGGGTTAATTTAATGATACAAGGATATATTAATGAATATATGTATGAAAAATAATTATTTTTATCTTTAGCTGTTCATATAACTAAAAAAACAGCTAAAATACAGCTTAAAATTTAGCTGTATCATGTGTTTTTTTATCTACTATACCATTAAAAATTAGATTAGTCGGATAGCTGGATAACATGGCCGTGAGCTTTCCTATTTGCCAGCTCTTCCAGGCTGTAGTCTTTTTCTGCCAAAAATTATGTATTTTATATGAGTAAATGTAAAGAGTCATCCACTTGGTGAATGCTCGCATATTGATCAAACTTACCTGCTCGTATGTAACAACATTTTTTGCCTTTATTTATTCATGGATTTATTGATCTATTTATTTTAGCCCTGAAAAATGGAACGAGTCGACTAGCTGATTCATAAGATCAGAGGGGTTGTGCTTTGAAAGCATCTGCTCTTTTGTTGTGTCATGATTGTCTTTACTCATCTATTTGTTGACTTACTAATTTATTTATACGTCTAGACAAAAAAAAGAAAAAAAAAGAAAAACGTATTTCAGATGCTAAGAAGTGAAGCTTACCCACTCTTCTGCTGTGCCATCCTTTTCGTGATTTATTCACGTACATTTCTATATTTATCGGTACGTTAAGAAGAGAGGTCGATGAGAAAGGCTATCTTATACTCACTTTCTGATTAATCTACAAATTTAAAATTCATTCAGTGTTTATCTTTATCGCGGCATACCGTGGCGGGATCGTCTTCGACGCAGCGTAGTGCAGTGGAGTAGTCTTCGACGCAACATAGCGTGTTAGGATGATTTTTGTCGCAGCATAAATAGATATAATGTTCTTCGTCCCAGTACAGAACGCCGGGATCATCTTTGAGAAAACTCTGAGTTGGATATAAATTTGTATATACTTCTTTATTTCCTTCTTTTTTTTATAACTATTAGAAATTTATATTCCTTCAAATCATTACTAATTTTATTTTCAGTAGAGTGTAATACGTAATTGATTAAACATTCTGCAACATCTTAGAATTTATTTTTACATTGACATAATAATATAATTTATACCGCATAACATATCATTGAACTTTTAATCTTTACTGTTATGCCTTATTTACCTGCATAAATATCTTATACATTCACATAAATCATCTTACTCTTGCATATCTTTCTATTATCTTCTAATCCTATATTTCTGACTGATGTTATTATTGTTTCTTTTTCTTCCTCTTTACATAGCAATATGTGCTTTACATTTTTTCTTTTTTTTTTCACTGCAGAGCCTACAGTCTATCACTGAATAACTTTTATACTTACTTATATGTTTTTCTTTTCGCTCTATTTTTCTGTTTTTTTTTTTTTTTTTTACATTTTACGGATTATAGACTTGTCAATTACCATATAGTTTTTTTTTTTTTTTTTTTTTCATTGTGTATTTCCTACCCGTACACCAGTTACAACTGATTTTTACGGGCACCCTCTACCACCTCTGTGTGGAGTGTGTTGATCCTATACCCTAACTACTAATTCCCTCTATTCCCCACCTTTCCCAGCCAG
>JAPYYV010031098.1:0-10078 GCA_030522625.1 Copidosoma aretas | reverse complement strand
AACGTGAGCGGGAGGTGTGCAGGAGTTAGTCCTGGTGTTTATACGTAGACACCCGGTCAGGACTCAGGCAATACACCGATTAGTTGTAAGTACACCCCCCTACCCCCCTCTCCCTGTCATGGGGAGGCCTCCCATCCCTCATCCTTTCCATTTCCTAACTGCTCAGTGCCCAGAGTAGTATCCTTACAATAGGAGCCGGGCGTATAGCAAGATAATATAAAAAAAAAAAAAAATAAGGCTTTTTAACGATTTTTCATATCCAAAAAGCGGTTTATTACTTGTTTAAAGGTGACAAAAATTTAATTTGAATTTTTAAATAGTGACGTCTGATAGAGCGTCAAAATAGCTCTATTTTTCATTTTGAATCATCTTGATAAAATGCTTTGTTTTGTTTTTATTATAGAAATACTGAGATTTTCGTGGAAAAGCACCTTATACCATAGAAACCTTTCGAGTGATTTCGATGATTCGACGATTAATAAATTTGCTTTTATATACTTATATAATTCCAAAAAAAAAAAATCAAAATCTATACCTTATTAAAGTTGTTATGACAATGTTTTATGACCAAAAAGCGGTTTCTTGCTACTTTAAGGGTAAACAAATTCAAAATCGATCGCTTTAATAGTTGTATCTCATAGAACAATAAAAAAGCTTCATGTTAAATTCAAAAAATATTTTTTGGTCTTCCTTTTTTATTGAAGAAAGTCTACAATTTTTTTCTTTTATCAGCCATCATCATGATTTCATCTTTGCGCAAAACAAATGGTTAAAGTTCATTCGGCCAACTTTTGATCAATTGTTCTGGCCATCCCTCAATTACCATTCGTTTTACTATAGATAGAGTCTCATCTTTTAGTGTTTCGCGAGCAACTGTTTTATAATTTAGGCAAGCATAATTAATAGTATAAATAGAATGCAAATAGGTAAATCTCTCCTCGGTTTTCAAAATATCGTTATTATCCACATAATTAACAGGTAATCTTGATAAAGTATTAGCAACGACATTATCTTTTGTACTAATATATTCCATATCATAGTCAAATGCCGATTGAAAATAACTCAAATTTTGTAATCTACTAGTAGCTATTTTCGGTATACCTTTTTCCGGAGCAAAAATTCTAGATAATGGCTTATTATCTGTCTTTATTGTAAATTTCCACCCAAACAAATAATCATAAAATTTATTTACTCCAAAAATAATCGCTGCTGCTTCTTTGTCTATCTGTGAATAATTTTTTTGTGCAGTTGTTAATCGTGTCGACGCAAAAGCTACGGGCCTATCTCCGTATTTGTATGGTTGGCTTATCCAAGCCCCTAATACATGAGGAGAAGCATCACAAGTTAACTTTAATGGCAAAGATGGATTGTAATTTATAATAACATTTATTAATTCTGTTTTTACTATTTCAAATGCCTCTTTACATTTTTCATCCCATTTAAATTTTGTAGCATTATTACAATTATATAAAGGTGCTAGAATTTTCGCACGGTCTTTAAATAATTTTCCATAATAATTAATTTTTCCAAGTAATAACTGTAATTTGTGATGATTGTATGGCGTTTCTATTTCAACTATAGCTTTGTATTCTAGGTCGTCTACTTGAATAGTATTATTTCGTAATTTATAACCCAAATAGCGAGCTTTATCTTTAAAAAAATCACATTTTGAAATTCTTCCTTTTAGACCACATTTTTCGAAACACGTCAATACTGAATCTAAATTTCTTAAATGCTCCTCATCGGTATCACCTGTTATTATAACATCATCCGCCACGCTTGCTGTTCCCTCAATGCTTTTTAATATTTCTTCTAAATTTTTTTGAAGTAACTGGGTCCTGACGCAATAACATACATCATGTATTTACATTTAAATAAACCTTTTTGAGTGTTTATTGTCAATAAGTGTTGCGAACTTTCTTCTACTGGTACTTGTAAAAATGCTTCTTTCAAATCAATTTTAGAATAACATTTTTGTTATCAATTTTATCTTTTGACCTTGTTGGCACTTTAATTACTGCATGATCAAAGTTCATACATCAAGTTCTGTAAACAAAGGCCATAATATTTCTGCTTTAAGGCGCGTTCTACCTATAATAGGAGGACCAGAATTTTCAGTTATATATAAATCAGCTTTAAATTCGACATTATTAGCACACACATTTACACCCTTAAACACCCTATAGGTTTATTAATACTACCGTCATGATTTTTGAATTCAATATCAGGCACGTACATTTTTTCAAGATTCAAAAAACTGTTTTCTATAATCTTAATTGGAACGATAGCAGGCTTGTGAAGGAAGCCTTGTCCTAATTTATTGGTAGCGGTTTTTGAATACATACAAGACTTATTCAGTATCTCAGTATTTTATATTACATCAAGTTCCTAAGTAATTAAACAAATTGAAACAATAATATTTTAACAACATTTTTAATATTTGGAACAATCTTTCAATAATAAATCGTAAATAACCGTAAATTTATCAAAGGTACTTTTATTTAAATTGGCGTCTGTCAATAAAATTTTAGCTTCACAATTTTGACCATTATTAACCCAGAAATTTTTTAAAATTTTTTCTTTACTAACAAACAAAAGCTCTTATCACAAGCTTTCATTTCAGCCCTGGTATAATTTAAAATATCGATTCATTCAAAAGTTACGAGTGATTCGAGGTGGTATCTAAAATAAGACCAACCCTCTTATCGACGAAATTTGACGTTTTTTAAGATCAAAATTCATTTTCGTGTTATTTTTGACTAGATCCACCTTTTTTACCCTACCAGGACTCAAATAAAAGCTATTTTTAGGCACTATCGATTACTGTCTGGTCAAAAACGCTTAATATATTGTAAGTCGAACAACAATCAAGGTTTGCATAGGGGGAAATTCAGTGAAAATTATAGACGTACTGTTTTCGTTGTGGTTCGACTATGGTTCAACTCATGAGATCTTTTATATACATATGATCAAGAGCTCTTAAAACGAGCTTTCATTTAAGCCCTGGTTGAGCTTCAAATGTGGCTCAGGAGAGAAGTTACGAGGGATTTAATGTAGGGTATATAATTGGTTAAAATGATTTGTTTTGGAATTTTTCATCATTTTTATCGTAAACTCAAAACCTACGTAACTTTTCTCCTAATTACCGTTTTTAGCTTAATAAATGTTAAAACTAAGCTCTTTTTAAGCGCTAATGATTTTTCTTTAAGTAGAACTTATAACTTAAATGAGAGTTGAGCCTTAACTAAAATAGTACAACTGATTTACAGCAAAATATTCCTATTTATGAACATTAACTGTTATGCACTTACATTATATTTTACGTCTTTAATTTAACAGTTATCGATAGCACTTAAAACGAGCTTTAATTTGAACACTGTTTAAGCTAAAAGTGTTAATCAAGAGAAAAGTTACGAAGGTTTTAGGTTCACGAAAAAATCTTATTTGCAGCCAACAAACGTCATTTTAGCTAATTATATACCTTACATTAAGGGAGTTAACCCCCAAAATAAAAATAATCTGATTTTTTTTAAACTATATGGACATGTTATTTACAATTGTAGAAGACAATCCTTAAATATTCAGAGCTATTCAGAGCCTATGAGCTAAGAAATCGAGGGTTCAATTATCACATACTGATATAAGAAACTTCAAAATCCAGCTCTGTCCTGACTTTCACAATTTTTTGTCATTTATTTATAATAATCAGATTTGGGAATAATTTGAACCATGTGTTTAGTGCTTGCATGAGAACATCCATAATTTTTCTTAGAAAAATTGTGTTTTATAGAAGAGCAATTATAAGAATTTTATAACGTTTAAGAAGAAGGTTTCGGCTCATTTTAGGCAACGTGAATCACTCGTAACTTTTAACTGAATCAATATTTTGAGCCCTAATAGGGCTTAAATTTAGGTTTGTGATAAGAGCTTTCGAGCGCCATTTTAGGAAAAAAACTAAAAAAAATTCGGGGTTAAGTTGCGGTCAAAATAGTAAATCCAAAATTTTAGTGAAATTTGCCAATTTTTTTTAATTGGAAGCATTTAGTTTTTTCACCGTATCTGTTTCCAGAGGTTGGTATTATTTACTAGGTGAGTTACAAAACATTTGTTTTCAAAGTTTATGGTGGTTTAAACCAAAAATAACTCTAAGAAAAATGAAATAAAATATTATTAAATGTTTTTAAGCCATACTTAACTCTCCCTCGAAATTTCAGACGTGTTTCTCGAAAAAAAAACGGTAGGAAAAGCGTTTTAAATATGCTGTCGTAATATGGGATATCATAGAAACTATTCTTTTTGGAAGTTCTTTGAGTAAAATGACATACTTTAATTAACGTAAGCCCTTATCGAAAACGTACGAAATATATGCATAATTGTAGGCATACATTTTGCATTTATGCATAAAATTATGCACACATTTCGCACATTTTCGGTAAAGGAGATAAGTAAAGAACTAAACCGTGAAAAATTTGAAGCCATGTCGGAGCAACCTCAAAGTGATTTTTTTTTATTAATGTTTTGGAAACAAATATAATTTGCAATCACATAAAACTTTCAGCCGATAATGGCTACACGCCCTTTCCAATTTTATTGACGCCACTCGTCGATGCAGCCAATGGCTCCCCAGCAGCCCGATATACAAATAACACACATCATTTCGCTATAAAGTAGAGCAGATAATCGCAGTTCTGACTAATACATGGTTATGTATAAAAAGGGTAAGAAAATTGTATTATAATCTAGTAAAAGTAGCTAGAATTATTAAATACTTTTAATCCAGCGTTGAGAATTTAATTTTTTTTGCGCAAAAGTATGCGGAAAATAGTCATTTTCCGCACTGTTTTTAGTGTGCAAAATCAATTTTTCCACATAGTGTGCGGGAAATGTGTGGCAGCATAGATTCATGCCGCAAACAACATTTTTTTTGTAACACTATGAATATTTTGTTAATAAATCATTACATGCTATTTTGAGTAGCTTTTTGGATCTTTTACAATAATCAGATATATAAATGGTAGTAATATCTTCCACTTTTACGTTCATACAGTTGATTTGAGTTACATAGATACAATATACATATGTTTTTATTTATTAGTATAAAATTGGGAATTTTAACTTTAAGATAAAAATAATAATCTGTTAAGATAGCTGCTTTTTCCATATTAAATCAATTATCAATTCCTCTATCACAATCACATGAATTCAATATGTATGCCGCCCCTGGACTCCGCAGCACCTTTTTCACTAAACATTTTTTACTAATTTTTATAGACTGCAATGATATTTGAATGATACTGACATTTAACACTATGTTGGTGCACGAGCGAGTGTCTTAGTATGTATACTTGTGTTAATGTACGTCATTAAAAAATGTGAAACAATTAAATACAAATTATTTCTACTTTTTCTTGATTTACTCATTGTATCATTCTATTTTACTCACACATATTGCGAAAAAATTTGTACGAAACTCGTGCGGGACGATTTCCCACACTTGTGCGATTAACTCACACTCGTAGCCGGTGCCGGTAACTTATGCGAGTCAATCATCACTCGTGCGGGAAATCATCTTTTTCGCACATGTTACGTAGATAACTATTTCTTATTTTTCCAAGGTTGATATTACAGTCATGAGTTATGTGTGTTTCAGAATGATTCCTGTTTTGGATAGTGAAATGATTAAAAATTATTAATGATTAATGATAATAATCAAATTGATGATCGGTTTGAAGGAGATTAAAATACAGGAAATAAAGAACGATACTATATACAATAGATAATTTCGACAATAAATACTCTGATTGATGTATCTACAACTTGTATAAGTTCATATCCATTTAAATACATGTATGATTCATTAAAAATTGTTATTCATTTAATTAAATGTATTATTCAGAAAATTCGTTTGAAAACACAAATGAACGCTCATTTAAGAACACTCTTTGAAGTCAGTCCTTAAATTATTCGTTAACTCTACTTAACGCCGACAATAGACGCGTAAATAATAAATATGCCAGCGTTATTATAATAATGCTTTGCGTAATCGTTAAAAAATATCGAAAATAACTTCTGCGCATGCCCAGAAGCGTTATTTTACTATATTTCGCGCGTTACAGCCAAATAACGCTTGCGTTAAAAACTCTGAATAAGACCCCGGGTGTCAGTCCACAACAATTGCTTACCCAGTATAACGCGCTATTAAGTTCACTGGCTTAATAATTAATATTACTATTTGAGTGCTCTTCTGCAATATTACTGCGGGACTCTTACACCCATTTTCTATTTTCGTACAATTAAAATCTGTATAGTATCCAATTATTGTTTGTACATTAATTATTAGCAAGCACCATCTTTCATTTTATACAGTATTTGCACTATTTTCTGATACAACTGTTGTGATAGATGTACTTTTTTTTGTTGTTGAATATACACATTATTGTTTTAATTAGGAAAAAGCGTATTTCAAAGTCTTCGCATTGGCCTTAAACTCCTACCTACTCTTCCTGTGTCTCGCTCAAGCAGCCTTTTCTTTAAATCAATATAGTCCACTTCTCTAAATACTGAACAATAAACTACGTTCATCACTGCTTGATTAGTTACGCTATAAAGATAATAGAAAATACTATGTTAATTGGTATTACCTTTAGATAAACACGTGTGCGCTAATACGGCCTTGCCAATCTGAAATTATTTGTCTATTTCCTGCAGAGATCTTTAAATTGACGTTGTTAATTAAATAAAATTAGTAAAATTGGAAACGTTTATGTTTCTCAAGGTGGAGCAACAGATAACTAAGGGGGTCTGTATGGACCTTAAGGAGTGGCAAAAGACTGCAGAGGGCATGAGGTGCCATGCTGCTAGCTAAATTTTTAGAACTGTATATTGTAGGTAGATAAATGGTTGATTGCGTTAAAACTGGCGTCGGCTCGGATGCGCGTACTTAGCTAAAATGCAATAATGTAAAAAAAAACCGTTAAAACTTACGTAAAAGTTACCATCTCCTTGCTATAATCATAAAAAAATTGATTCAGTCATTTTGGTGGTCAAATTTTAGGAAAAGAGGTTAAAATGTCCTCTAAATCCGCTGTCCTATTTTGATTTTTTTACTTTCCAGCCATCGCTACGCGAACATGTAGCTTATATACCACAACTGCGTATACACGTCCAAATTTTTAGGTATTATCTACCTATGGTTACCTGTCTCTAATCCACATTATGTCTTTAACAGTCCGAGAAGTCTGCATGTATTTGATCCTAAAGGTAGAATTAAAAGTAAATGCATCGTACTGTAGGTGATAACAGCAAGCCTAATTAGCTTCGTAAAGCCATGCGATGGTAAATTCTTCAACTACAGCGTATAAGCGAACATTTAGTTTCGTCAATATCGGTCCTTGTTCAAACCTCTACTGCCACCGAGGGCTTAAGTTTTCGATTGTGCAAGGATACAAGTTTCTGTTCTTTCTATACATTTTTATCCGGCGCTGTGTACAATATTTGAAAACACAATGTACCAATTTTCTCTAATTTAATAGTCGGGAAGAAAGTCGTATATGCAACAATAAAGTTATCATTGTGTTTACAAGGTGTATAAGCTATTTAATGCTCGAAATGTCCTTTCAGTCTATGTGCTTTCCGTTAAGGTAGTAGTTGATGAAATGACGAGACTACGAAATTTCTTGAGATTGTAAACATATGTTCCTTAAACTATTTTTGATCTACTGTTAAAATTTCAGAAGGCTCAGCGGTGCTGAAACGAAAATATTGCGTTCCAAAGTTTAGAGTATTAGTACGTGTGTCATAGAAAAAGTCATTCTAAGAGCAACGTAAACACTGATTACTCAGCCAAAAAATGATGAATCTTTCCTAAAAACTAACAGATTACGTAAAATAGTACAATACATCAAATATTTAAGAATGAATATGTTCAGCGGTATGGTTGTTGAATAATCTTCATGGAAAGATGGAAATTTTTACTGAATGCCGACAGCTAAGCAGAGCTAATATATCTATATAGAAGCAGAACGGGACATGTACACGCAAACACGCAAAAGATTTTCCTGTCCATGTGAGATCTACTGCGCATGCATAACTGTGGGTCAACTACTACCTTAACCCCAACACTCAAAGTAAATCTTCTTTTGTTTCTGTGTATTGGAACTCAATACGGCACATATAGATGTACAAAAAAGCCCTAGCAGCAGCACCGGCAGCAGCTAAATCAGGCTAGCCAGCCGACGGAAACCGAAAATGTACTTGTAAACCCATGACATAACCTTCAATACTCCACAGAGCATATATGTCAGTGGCGTTTTTTTTTTTTATACATCAATATTATAGTTCAGATCATTACAGCTTATCAAGCAGCGTCTTAATGTGTGAGAGCCAAACCAGTGAATCATATGTACTACATACATGTACACAAAAAGTAACCGCGTGCACAACGTACCCGTATCGTGTACTTATGTTGTGCATGTACTTACTGATTCATGTTCATCACATTTATCTGTACTCTTAGATGAATTTAAATATACGCGGATATAAATAAATTGTAATAGTTGGACCCTATATACAAATTAACGACTACTAGAGAAACGTGGCAGCCAAATATATTGCCGACTGCACACTAAGCATGTCCCATATACAGCCGACGTGCAACCAGGGATGGGCAAAATGTATCCACATATCGGAAGTACCGATATTTTTCGCCGATATATCGATATATTGTAACGATATTTTTTCCCGCCAATATATCGTATAATCGTATATTGATATATTTTTCGTAATATCGAAATAATATAAAAAACGATATATTTTAGAACACAGAAAAAATTAATTCAGATAGAGAATAAAAGTCTTTTTAAGTGTGCAATGCGTCAGGTAGTTGGTATTTTCGTAGATACATCTTAGAAAGTCTGCAAGATGAAAAATGGGTTGATAAAGCCTCATGGAAAATTTACTACTTACGGTACTACACTTTTTAGAGAAAATTATCACATTAAGCAGAGAATACTTTTAATGTCTATTTCTGATGATTACTGGTTTAATTAAGTTAAGATAAATGCTTCTTCCTACCTCGGGCACTTTTGCAACCCTGGTACGCCCTTGGTAGGAAAAATAGGATTTGCCCCCTATGTGCATCCGTCCAGGTCGGTCCCAACATTCCTTCGGGCGTTGCTTTGCAAGCGCCCTCGGGCCCGGAGAGTGCCCTGGAGAGATGCACATTTGTGACGAACACTACGATTTTTATAAATTAAATGAGTTTTTATCCATAATACTTGGATTCGAAGCGAATTTTCCATTTGCACCAAATTATTTAACTATTTGAACCTAATTATTGAATATATACAGGGTCATTCAAAAGTACTTTAAGAGCGGTTACCAGCGTGTACAGCAATTAATCCTGAGTCGAATAGCGCCAAAAAAAAAACAGGCACTCCAGGAGCGCCAGCAGATGTGAAAACTCGCACAAATTGCTTTATTTATCCGTATAAAAGTACTATAATTTATGTGGTAAAATACAATATTTATTTATTGCGCTGTCGTACACAAGCATGACAATATATATTACATAAAAAATTAAGCACTTCAGAGCTATTAAAAATATTTTACATTAAAAAGTTGATCTCTCCGAAAAATCGACTTTCATCAATAATTTTAACTAGTCTTTCACCATCATCATTACCAGCATCATCATCGACAATCTCGAGAACTGATACAATAGGTTTATGGTAGCTGAAGTAAGAAACGAACAATTTGGATTCGAATCTATTTAAATGTCTAATAAAGACCGCACCAATAAAGGTTTGTATTTTGTTGTGCTAAGATTGCGATCATTTGACATCGTTAAACCAAATTCATAATTTCAAAATTCAATTAATGATTGATTTTTATCGTCTGCAAAGTTTATGTTGAAATCTCCACTCAAAATCATTGGCAAATCATCAAATCTTTTCCCAATTTTATATAAATATATGTTTATGTGCGACGAGCTGCTGACTGCAACTGTACAGTAGCGTACAGCGAGCTACGAATCCAAAATTTCTTTCCGTGTGCGCCACTTAAGGAGGTTCAGTCGTTT
>JAPYYV010031095.1:0-10895 GCA_030522625.1 Copidosoma aretas | reverse complement strand
GGGAGAGGGTATCAAAAACGACAGCCGGTCGCGCCCGAAAAAAGGAGCGACTGTCTCTCGGCGGGCCCCTCGTCGCGGTGATGGGCACCCTATGATTTTTCCCCGGGCACAAGCTGCGCCCCGGAGCTTTTTCAACTGCTGCGCGGCCGACGAGGCTGAGCGGGACGAGATAGGAAAGGAAAACACCGTGCGCGTAAGTACAGGGGAGAGGTATGGAGCAGGGGAGGCACTTTCCAGGAAAGGCTCGCCCCTTTGGGTTTTTTTCCTCCTTCCTTGTTTTTTTTTTTTTTTTCCTTCGCGCGTTGAAACGAAAGGTGCACGTTCGCGTGACTGACGAATTTCTTTCGTTGGCGCTGGTAAATACGAACAATAATTATTACAAATAAAATTATTGTATTTTCGCAGCTACTGAAACATTTTAAGCTGTATGTTGGAAAGAAGATTTTTTTGCGATTTCGTTGAAATTTCGCGTATGTATTTTTAAAGGCAATATCTTTCTATAGTTACAATTTACCAGGTTTGAGATATTTGTGTGTAAAGTTTTAGTTTTCAGCACGGGAGGTTCAGGCTAAGCCTCCGATTGAGTTGAGTTTTCACTTGAATATCAAAACGACTCACTATTTGCACCAAAAACAAACAACATTCAACCGATTATACATCTATGATAGTGTGTTCAGAGTTTGGAAGGTCCAAAAATCACCGCTTTTGTAATAAAGTAAAGTGAACTTTAAGTGTCTTGGTTACGTGATCGAAAAAACAGCCGTTCATCAGAAAGCTTAACGTGTTGAGCTTTCTTAACTAAACGCTAAATTACTTTACCGACAGCTGTCACGTGACCAAGACGCTATAGATGTAGGGTTACCAAAAGTTCTGATTTTCCGGAACATGTTCTGATTTTGCGTTGTATGTCCTGGTGTCCTGAATTAAATCCGTAAACACGCAAAATGTCCTGAATTTTGACGAAACCAATATTTCTAGCAAAAAATTTTTTGTTTGTCTACAATTTTCATGATAGTTTATACAGAAACTGGAGAATATCTGTAATAATGGATATCTTCTCTCTCTGAATTTCGGGTAGTTGATCTGTTCATCAAAAAATCGTTCTGACGTCATCCTGAGGTTCCAAATACGAAAATGTGCACTTTGGATTTTTTGAGAAAATATAGCTTATTTTAAGAAAAAAAGATTTTTTGCTACTTTTTTGCAAAACCTTCAGTTTTTGAGTACATAAAATTTGAGAATTGTTCACTAAAAAACTGTAGGTTTTAGGAAAAAGTAGCAGGAAACCTTTTCTTCTTAAAATAAGCTATATTTTCTAAAAAAAAATCCAAAGTCCAAATTTTCGTATTTGTAACCTAAGGATGACGTCAGAGGTACGTTCTCGATACAAATGCTGGACGCTGAAAACTAGCGCCCATGAGAATGAACCTTAAATATGCATTTTGACGGGACGCTGAAGGCAACGATCACGACGGGACCCATGTTTCAATCAAATGGGAAAAGGACGGGTGATAAGAAGCAGCTTAATGTTTTGGAAGTCCAACACTGTGGAGCTTCTGTATGACGTGGAAGACGTTCCATCAAAATGCACCTTTAGAAAGACAGATAGAGCTAGCGCTTTGAGGTTGGATCAATATTTCGCGCGATGTTTTCGAATAAGGTAGTGAATCCTGACAACTACCTTAAATATAAAAAATTGGTTTTCGCTTAATCGAATGAACCGTCCACGCGAGCAATTCCAAACGGCATCCGGTTCCCCCCATTTTTGTCACCCTTCATCTACCGCAATTGGGCAAAAGGTCCGACGATCAGAGAGCCAAAGGTGCAGTTCCAAGGCCAAATCGCTGACCCACAACTGCCCGAAACCAATATCGGCCTCGTCGAAAGCCCCGAACGAACGGAAAGCCGGGGCATCGACACCAGAAGTACGGGAAGAAGGGAGGAGAGGACGCGAAGATGCGGGGGAGGGGTAGAAAAAAGGGCACGCGTCCTGGCACGCGTCTCGTCGAAAATACATTAACCGCTGCCTGTATATACATACATGCGCGCATCCTCGCCCCGCATATATACTCGCGCGGGCCAAGGTGTGTGTGACCAGCTGCCGTCCGTCTCTCCCCCTCCCGCACGCGCGCGCTATTATTACCCCTCGGTCCGGGAAAGCCGCGCTCCCCCATTTTCCCCACCCTCCTCCCTCGAAACGATCGATCCTCAACACCCCCTCCCCCCTCTTTCTATTTTTCCCTTCCGGAAGTTTTCCCTCCAAAAGTCGAGCGTCGCGTGTTATACGTATACGCGAGCAGCCGGCCGGCCCACGTGACGGTATCGTGCGTAGAGGGTAGTGGATTGGGGGGGAGGGAGGGGGCAAGGCAGATGACACAAGCCCCTGAAAAGGTAACTCCGTCGTAGCTCGAGCGTAAAGAGCAGGCTGATTCTTTTGACGCTGATGGTCGAGAGCGAGGATTACACGTGGATTGGGTCTTTGGCGATCCCCAATAGGATTTTCAGACTCTGTGAGGAGCGACAATGTTGCACGAGTAAACCTATAATTTACTGGGAGGTTTTGTGCTGAAGTGGTTTGTGGTTTTGGTTGGGGGTGGTGGGTGTTGCGGGGGGGTGGGGGGGGGGGGGGGGGGGGGGGGGGGCACGAGGGTCCTTTGCTTGCGTGATAATTAATTGGCGAGTGAGAAGAGTCGTGCGTTAATTGGCCGCTGTGCAAGAAACTTGCATTGACTAGCCAATACACGAAGATGGTCATAATCGATCAATATTCCTGAAGTTCGTTGCACCCTGATCTCTCACATGATATTATTGTATTATATCATTTGAACTTCAGGTAACACTGAACCAAGGTCCGCTGTAGTAGACTTCTGTATCATTAATCAATCACAAAGTCGGAGTTAATTCAATTGAGAGAGTGTCTGTTAAGTATGTACATATATTGACTGGGTGCACGCGACGGTGGACACCGGCAACTCGGGGTCCTTGGAATGATAAATCATATTATTTGGTTCCCAACATAGGTGGGGATGTATTATACTTTACATGTATCGATTTGGGAGGCTCTAATTTGATCCACCAGTTAAATTGCACCCCAATCTATCAATAACATTGGGAACCGTAATAATATTTTCTATTTGAAAGTCCAGCATTCAGCTTTTAAGGGGACCAACAAATTTTTTTTTCGAAACACCGATATAAGAGGAATTAACTGTTGGACCGTGTTGGACGTTGTACTAACTTTCGCAAGTACGATCAGATGAAAAATTACTTAAGCAAAACATTTATCCATAGCTATGCAGCGTAAAAAAATCTAACTTTTTTCTGTCCCACACAGAGGGATCTGCGGTCTATCGCCGAATTTTCACCCTTGTATTGTAGTATACTATTCTTCATTATTATTGTTGTCGACGTAATTGTTGATGTTGTTATTATGATTGAACCTGTGTGTAAATAAATTTAGTGCAACCACTTCCACTCGAAATCCAATTCGCTGCAACAGGAAAGTATTTCATCATCCTTTGCGTATTTATTACTTTCACCTTTAGCTTGAGAGGCAATTTCTACGCGGAAGACCTTCAAATATTTTTCTAACAAGCAGTAAATGCGATTTTTACCTCGGAGATTCTGTTTCACATTCCGCCCTAAGATCAGGTAAAAGGAAAACTATTTTGTTCCTTATTTCGCGAGAATAATAGTTGTATCGCGTCACCAGAGCTAAAAGTATAACCTTCATTTTAATAGCGAGCCAAGGAATCATGATTGTGGCCAGTGTGGCGTATGAAGTTTTTTGCTTTCCTACCTCAATAAAAAAAAAAAAAGATGCTTTTTATTAATTCCAATGAAACCTCTCATGTAAAAAGCGCGTCAGCTGATGATTCATAAAGTATCGTTCGCTTGGAAGACGTCTCCCAAGCCAAGAACGACGGTTGGAACACGCGGAGGATGATGGCAAAATTCTTTCGTACAAGCAACAAGATGTCGTTTTACCAGACATTTAACTTTTGCATTCTCCTTGCAGTGGCGGTCGAGTGGTGTATGGGGCCCTATATTTTTGCCCGCTGGCACAGAGTGCACTCGGTGACGTCAAATCGAAATAAAAAACTGATCGACGGACTGATGGTAGGATTCGGGAAGTACCTAATCGTTCGTGCACCTAATCAAAAAAATAAAAGGTACACTGTAGAAAAGGATCATCAACCTCCTACCATACTGCAAAGTGAATTCAAAGCACGTACCGACGAGGTTAATTTCGTAATCGATGCAACGAAAAATACTCATCGAGTACAGTTGCAGAGAGGGAAAAAAAGCATCTTCCAGAAACTGCGGCGTGGAAGTGAAATTTCGTTTGCCTCGCGGAAAATCTTCGCCATACTATGGGCACGATGTACCATGTACATCTACGCATCAGCTCATACCGGTAGCCGCGCGCTCGAAAATGCCAAGACGTGGACGCACGCCCGTATACAGAGTATACCCGCGGCAGCTCCCGACCATCGATCACTCGCGGCTTATCTTTCTCCTTCCCTCCCCTTTCGTCTTATAAGGCAAATAGCAGTCGCGGCGGTAAGTAACAGACGCGCGGCTATTCTCTCGCTCTCCTGCCTCTAAAAATAAGCGCGCCTGTATGGAGCGAACTGCTGCTGCCGCCGATGCTATTACTCCCGAGTGCGTCTCCCTTCGCGAGAAGTTAACGTTTCCTTTTTGTCTCGAGAGTGAGGGTGGGGGGGGGGGGTGGGGGTGTGGGGGGGGCGGGGCGGCGGCGGGGGGGTGGGGGGGGGGCAGAGGAAGAGGCGATGGCAAAGAGCTTCGAGGAAGCGCCGTGTACGGTTTTTTGTTCGCGGGGGGGCGTTCGACGACGGAGCCCCGCTGCTTTCTAAATTTCGACCGACAGAGGGAGCGCGACGCGGCGAGGGCAATTACCGGAGGGGAAAAAAAACAACGAAAAAAATAATAACGCGCGCGCGTCACCGCCGTGTCGGCGAACCGATGCCCGCGAGTCCTCGGAGGCGTCCGGGGTGTGGACGACCCAACGGAAAAAGACCTGCACGCAACGTTCGTACCGTTGCGCGAGTCGAAACTCTCATCGTTCACCAAAAAAAAGAGTGAGAAATAAATTTGAATCACACGACGGGGAGAAATTTTTTTGATTTCAAGTACAACCCAAATAGAACGTAGAAAAAAAGAATTCTACGACGGAGCACGCGGGTTTGCACCGTGGATTCGTATACGCGTGTCGTCCGCAAAGATCAACGACCACAACGGACACGAAACGTGCTACTTATTATGCTCGATCCGGACACTCGAAAAAACACCAACTGCTCCGATTCTATTTTTAACGAAACTTGGAGAGAGTAGCGCTAGGAAATTAAGGGAGATGCACGAGACGGGGAAAGAAAGAGACCCCCCATCGGTGCCCGCGTGTGTAATACACGCGTGTGCGTTAAAAGACGACGCGGAGGAAGAGGAAATGTGACGCAGTTTTAAAAATAAGCCGGACGGAACGGGCCAAAGAAGGATGCCTTCCTCAGGGACCTCCCCCCGTTGGAGTCGAAGGCTCAGCAATTTCTCCCCCCCAGTTTTTTTTTTTTTTTCAATGATAGGGCCGGATCGTAAAACTCGTTATTCGCTCGGGATGGTATTTGGGGTCGCGACCAGTGTGAAACTCTCTCCGAATCGGTAAAAAAAAAAATTAGATAACTATATGAAGCGTCTTTTTTCGTTAACAACTTTTTGACCTGATGATAAATTTTTCAAGATAATATTTAAAAGTTGTAACGTTTCGTTACTTTTTTAAACTTAAATCGCGATATTTTGGCAAATGACGGTAAAAATCGCTTGAAACTTGGTACAGATGTGTTGCCTGTTATTGTTCAAAACTGTTGCATCATAAATGAGTAGCCAACAAGAGCTTCCTCGAGAACTTCAGCTCTTTATTTACAAAATTACCTCACAAGTGAGCATGGTTTGACCTGAAAACCTTCGTTTGTTCAAGATAAATGATTTTCCAGAATCAGATGATCCTTGATTTTTTTCTACAGATTATATATGTGATAGCACGTGTTCAATTGTTCATTATAATTTCTTGGACAAAAGTATCGCCTTTTATAAATCCAAGATTGATAAAACCGTTCACTAAAACCGATATCGATTATCTTTCAAAATAATTAATAATGCATGCTGCGATCCCGGAGACGAGCGTCATCCCTTCATTTTTCTTTCGTGCAAGAAATAATACATCATACCTTGAAACGTGAAAAAATCTCTTCGCGTCTAAAAATTTAATGGTTTCAAGAACTAAAGCTTTTGGAATTCAAAATTCAGCCCGGAGAGAATCAAGAGCTGCTGAAAGACGAACAAAAGTATTCGACGATCGCTTTCGACAGCAATAAGTTTGAAACCCTCCTCCTGGCGGTACCTCAACAGTGCATCGGGGAAAATAAGATACATGTGACGCGCATAAATTTGTACACGGCACCAGGCTCCGCCGATCGTACGTCTGTATGCACACGGGTGTATTTTCAACGAACCCCCCACCAAGATGAGCACAACATCTCTGATCAACGTCCCGACGAGAAAAACATATTCTAAACGAAAAACCACCCCTCGGCGTCGATTTACGTGCCGCGGCGCAGCGAGTCTCGCGAACTCGATCGGGCGCTTCGCAAAACTTTCGAACGGGACTTATTGCCGCATCACCAGCCGGGGGCCGATAAATCTACGATCCGGTTCCCCGAATACCAGAGCCCGTGCACCGGCCCTTCGTCAGTCACGGCCGTAATCCGTTCGAAGCCCTGACTAAGTAACTGCCCGGCGCGCTTCGACCCCCCCCCCCCCCCCTCCTCGCCGTTCATCAACGACAACTCTTCTCCCTTGTACATGTATATACCAAGTACGCGCGCTTCAGGAGTACCGAGTCCGGACGAAAGACCGATAGGAACGGAGAAAGTCGCGGGAAGAGCGCGAAGGGGGGCTATCCTCGCCGATTCCCGAAACGCCGAGCACGTGCGGCTCCCCCTGCCCCCCTTCGCGCACTTCCCGCGCCTTTGACATCCATCTTACGAGGCGTCGCCTCGTTTTTCTCGGCTGCGTCTATATATAGGCGCAACACGCGGGGACTAGCGCAGTGGTATAACGAGAGCGGCAGGAGAGGAAGGAAGGAGGGAAGAAAAAACAGGGAGGGAGAGGCGCGAGGGTGGAAGCAGGAGCTGAGCGAGAACCGCAGCGGCGGCGGCACGCGCCCCGCGGGGGTCTGTCCCGGCATTCGGGAGATGCGCGCGGTTTATAAATATATACACGCGGAGCCCTCCGCGGCTCATGCGCATGCACGTGAGCATACACCTACGCTGTTCTTTTTATTTCCGATCCCCCTCGGCCTCGCTCGTGCGTTACACAGGGAGCAGCGCAGTGTCGCCACCGAGTGCGCTCGCCTCCTCTTTTTTCCTCTCGCGCGTACCTTTTTTCGAGCTTCCTTCCAGCTGCCCCGCGTAGTATTTTTCGAAAGAACGTATTTGTACAAACGCTGCATCCGTGAGCGCATCTCCGTGGGCCCCGCAGTCAATGTCCCTGCAGTCAATGACATCGGGGGATTCCCCGGCTAAGAGCACTGACCCTTCAACCCCCACCACTGCCGTAATTTGTCTTTTAAAATTTAAAATCAACGGATTTAATTTTCGTTCGCTGTACGCATGAGAATTGTAATTATTACTCTGCGTAACCGATACTCGAATATTTTTCAGGTACAACGAAAGTATAAAGAGGGACGGAAAAAACGCACGCCGGAATTAAAATGTACTCGTGCTAATGTATCGATCTTCGCGTCAAAGTGAAAGAAAAAGGTAAGCAAATAAAGAATCGAAAAGAGAGGTGAGCTTCCTCAACTTCATCCACTCTGCAGCTGAAATACAAACTTCGATCCCAATGTACTTAGTACACGCACGCACATAGAACCACATTGAACGGGGGTGCATAAGAAATCAACTGACCGCCAAAACAAACCCGTGACCTCAGCGACCCCGCTTACGGAGCGTGCCCGAGGTAAACGAAGCGGCAACTTCGCCAAACTGCGAATTCACGCGCCCTCCCACTCCAATTTACCCACTTCCACATCGTTTCCTCCCCCCGTACACGCAGCAGTTGCCCCCCTGCTTTCTCTTTTTTCATTGGGGCATATTTATATTTGCGTATACGGGACGACGTGCTCACGCAACAGGATTGGCATCGGTGTGGTAGTTCGACCAACCGAATTTTAATAACAAACGAACATGAAAATAAGAGGGCATAAACTTAAAAACGATGCCGTGAAAAAAAAAAGTCAACAAGTGAGACAGAGAGAGAGAGAGAGAGAGAGAGAGACCTAAGCTGGCAGTGGCAAATAAATTAAAATGAATCACGCGTTTTGGACAAAAATAAATTGCGCCCCGACACGAAACTTCTGCACTACCTCCCCCCTTATATCAGACACGCCATTTTTGTTCGAAGTACAAGGCTCCCAGCCACTGCTACGCGCCCCTAGGCCCGTACTTCATTGGAGGAGTGTTCCTCCAACTTCGATTACCCCATGAGCTCTCGCTCACGTAGGCGTACACCTACCCCTCCAACACGACCATTATCGTGTCTCTTGCGCCTTCGTTACCCCCCCCCCTCTCCTCACATAACTTCTCCTTCCTACTTTGGCTGTCTTGCTGTGTTTGACTATAGCATCAAAACCTCATTAAGGGTGGGGGTATTTATGCATACAACCCTCCCTCTTGGGCTTTTTTATATATTGGAGGGAGGTAGCGGAACATACTACTGTGGAGCACCACAGACCATGCAACGGTAGAGCGTACTTCACTTTGCCAAACATGGGGGGCGACCCGTGTGTTCACGTTTGTTTGTTTTATACACATTTTTACGCCTATATAACGCCCCCTTGTACTGACCCCTCCGATACATCCTTCCCCTAACATGACTATTAGTACAATACTCATTACTCCGCCCTTCCAATTTTTTTCATTTTTTTTTACGTCTGTATATTGATTCGAACTTTTACGTTCGTGGAGAGCATTAATTTAGTCCATCATGGGGATTTTCCACGTTACCGACTACTTCACTTCAATAAATTTCCATAAACTATTAGTTTTATAGCTATAATCACGTGAAGTAATGAGAAGACGCACAAAGCTGAATCACTCGAAAATTCTATTGCGATCCTTTGAGATCATTTGCGAAAGAGAAAATCACTTCGTGTGATCGCTATTGATTATATTATAAAGTGCTCACAATCTGAAATGCTACTTTATCGCGAAAATTAATGTTTTGAATGACTTAAAATCCAAATAGCACCTCTTAAGGTAGTTCACCGGGTTAGACAAGGACACAACTATCGCGAAAACTCGGACAAAGTTCAACTCGCTAGTACTCGAAAAATTGTCATTAAAGTACTACCAAAAATTCAAGGGTATTCCTTAGATACTCTAGTTTGCCACAAACTCTGTCCGGAGATAACAAATTTTTCCTTTCGCTTGAAAAAATTCTAACCTGAAAGTGTAAATTTCCATCTTTTCAATCAACAGTTGTGATTGAGGAATCAAGAGCAAGTGTACCCAATTCTAAGTCTTAATATGTAACAGAAAAGTACTGAGAAGCTATTTAGTGGAATGGCATCTTACTGATGCGTGCAGACCGACACAATACACCCATAAGAGTTAACATGGAGCAGCGACTCATTAATATTCATATTTACTTTTTTCTCGATAAGTGATGTGGAAAGATGCCTCCAAATTTTGAGGTATTGCTCCTTAGATTATTTTTTATTTTATATATTTTTTTTTTCATCGACATTTAAAGAAAAGGTTTTGAGGTATGTTCGAAAATGTACGCTGTGTTGACGTGTTGCCTATGCCTGCTATGTTAAAACATGTAACTTTACAACTGAATTTCTTTATTTTTGATATGGAAACGAGCACTAAAATTTTAACCACTGATATTATCCGACATTATATTTCAAAATGAAAAATATTCAAAGAATAATTTTTATCTAGTGAACTACCTTGAACAGAAAATGCGCGTTTTATCGTGATTTTTGGAGAAAAAAAAATTTCTTTATTAGCTGTAAATTAAAAATTTTCAGTTTGAAAAGCAGAAATAATTCAAATGAAAAGGAAGAGAAGACTTGTATTCGTCTTTTTATTTCATATTAGATACCGTATGAATTTAAGTTTCATTTCATTCAATACATTACTTTTCGAAAAAAGTTGCAACTCAGGTTGTGAATAACTTGCAACTAATGAATTTCGTCATCATAAATTTGTGAAAATACCAGCTTTGTGCATATTTTCGTTAATTACAAATAAAAATAGCTATAAAATGATAAATGGATGAAAATTTATCGAAGTGTAGTAGCTATGGTAAATTATAATCTCCCAACGTCCTCAAGCGAAGCCACGACAATTGGGGACTATTGTGAACTGTTACTGCTGGTCTTCTGTTTCGGTAACTTGGTACTTTTTTTTCAGCTTGTCGATGTCTCATCGATCCAGCGGTAATCAATTAGAAAAGGAAGAATAACAGTCGGTCAAACACAGGCCCTCATCGATACCTCAAAAGTACACAGACACGCATACGCTGTTGTATAGTAGGACGAAGAAAATTAATTATTCACGCCGACAAACACCGCAAACGCGCGATAAGGTACGAGAAGCAGGAGCGCGGGCTCGGGAGGATTCACGCTTTCCTCGGGTGTACAAGAGACTTGGGAGCCGAATTTTCGCCCCAGAAAAGGGAGAGCAACGTCCATACAGTCGCTGTGTGTTCACAGTATTCGCTGTGGGCATGTCTGGAGAGGGGATACAAAAATCTATGCCAGCGCATGACAACACCAGGAAAGCGAACTACTCTCTATGCCGTCCAATATA
>JAPYYV010031081.1:0-12913 GCA_030522625.1 Copidosoma aretas | reverse complement strand
GGCGGTGTGCGGCTAAATAGCTCGCGCTCGGCGGTGGCGACTTGGTCGAGCGTGCAGTAGCTTCTCGTGTCTTTTGGTCCTCGATCGCTTGTCGCGGCGTGTCGCTCCTATTAGGGGGCTGATCGACCCCTTCGTGGGGGCTGTTTCGGTGGGAACTGGTTGTACTCGTACAGTTCGAGCTACAGTCGAGTCGAACGAACAAAATGCCGGAGTGATGTGGAAAAGAGTACGGAATGATGATTGGCTGGAAAAAAAAAATTGACGCAGTCAAGTGGAACGGCACGTGCCCGTAATTGTCGTCCAATAACAATTGATTGGCACTAGTGATGAAAGGTAGTTGAGTAGCGTGTACATTGAAAATAACGAAGTAAAAGTGAATAATAAGTTGATCGAGTCCAAAATTCAATATGCACGAACGGGTACAAAACCGGAGCCTGATTCGCGCAACTTGACGGGATTCGATTGTAGTAAAGTGGATGTAAAATTCATTGGAGCACGTTTTTGACGCACGCTTCAGGTTTTGTAAAATCTGGCTTCGTACATAATACACCATCGCCTCTCGACTCGGCGCGACCCGAAAAAAGTACGAAAACAAACCAGATTCGCGACGTGACTCCCACAGACTGCACCCAAACAGACAACCGCCGGCCGATAAATTCAAAGCCCACGCTCTCTCGTGTTATTTTAAATTTTAATTCCACAACCGCCGGTACGTATATGCGCAAGATGTCCAAGACAGGCGGAGTTATTTCATTTTCCAATGCCGACAAGCGTCCCGCCTTTTTTCGTCCCTTTGCGCGTTCCAGGGGGGCGGGGGGGAACGGCACGAATTATCATAATTGCTTTCGTCCGCTCGCGTGCCACGCAAAAAAGTGCACACACGTCCCGTGGGGGCTGACGCGACCAAAAACAGGAGTGGGGGGAGGCAGAGGAAAAAGAAAAGAAAGAAAGAGCAAACAGGCGGGCGGGGATGAGAAATATTTTAATTTAAAATTCCATGTATTATAAGAAGTGCAGATTGCGCTCTCGTGTGACACGGGGAGGGGGGGGGGGGGGGGGGGTGTGGGGGGGGGGGGGGGGGGGGGGGGGGGGAGGGGGGGGGGGGGGGGGGGGGGCGTGCGGGGGGGGGGGGGTGGGGTGTTGGGGGGGGGGGGGGGGGGGGGGGGGGGGGCGTAAAAGGGTACTTTATTCTCGCGTGTCAGTTACGTGCCAGAAAACACTTAAAATTCCCGCCGCACTTACGATTTTAAAAGCGAGAATAACAAAGCGCGCCCGCGCGAAGCGGTAAAAATGACCGGGCTCTCGGAAGCGCGTAGGAGTCGGAGCCGAGAGAAAAACAGGCTCTCTGCCGCCGCTGGCGCGTCGATAAAGTAGTAAAAGCGCGGGGCGACGGGCGACACTTTTCCTCGGCGTGTATGCACACTTGCCCTGTCGCCTGGTGGTGGTGGCTGCAGATCGGCCGGGTGCGATACACCGTATACAGTGGGTCTCGTCCAAATGATGCACCCTTGCAGGCAGAGTAGCTCTCGGTCGTGGAGGGGGGGCGGGGGGGGGGGGGAACGAAAGAAGCAGAGGAGAAGAAGCAACTAATAAGAAAAAGCAAAGAAAGATGAATGAGCCGAGAGGAGGAGGACAAGAGGCGGAAACGGAGCAGACGATGGAGATGACGAAAGGGCTAACAAGCCACCCGCGCTAGCTCGTGGTGTGGGGCGGGGGGAGTGTTGAGAGAGAGGGAAAAAAGCCCAGGTTGCCCGAGGCTGCCACCCACTGCTGCACGTGGGGGCGCAAGAAAGGTCGCTCGCAAACAAAAAACCCCCATCAAGCATGCGAAGCTCGTTATTTAAGTTCGCCCCGGTGCAGCTATATGCGCGGGGAGACGAGACCCCTTTCTTCCCCACGCCCTCGGGGTCCCTTCGTCGCTGCCCTTCGATCTTCCCCTCTTTGAGGTGCACGCGAGCTCTCTGCGGATTGATGGACTCGCCTTGGGTGGATTGATGGGATGATTTGAGTGAGGTGTTGTTCGTTTGGGTTGTATCGATGGTGGTGGTGTTTTTGTTGGGGAAAAACACGTGTCGAGCCATTTTTTAAGTGCGTATTTTTTATGCGCGATTCGGTCGATCCATCGTGGATTCGGGGGTCCGTAACGCATTAGCCGGCATACCTGGCAGGGGGTCGATGTTTGGGAAAGTGATGGCCCGATGCGCGTGAGCGATTGCGAGGGTGGGAAGAAAAATGCAGGGGAAGAAAAAATGTTGGATTCGAGTGGGATGTACTCCATAAAATTTAGTCAGATTCGTGTACTTGGGGAATTAATGCAGCAAAGTTAATGTTCGAAACGAACATCGAGAAAATTTACCATTAATCTTGATGATGATACGTGTCATATGATTTATTAATGTGAAATATCACTCTTTAGCAAGAAAATTTACAAGATGCTTGATGCGACTGTTAAAAAGTTGTGGTTGAGAATGTGTATAAGTACTGTGGGAGTGGTTCTGTAAGGGCCTGTGTGTACGTAATCAGTTTTGTGATAAAATTTATCGACAACTGCCCTGCCAATTCCTTTAAAATTTGAATAATTTTCAATGAAGAATTCGAATTCCTCGAGTATTTGAGATTTTATCATGAACCCCCTCAGCTGCATCATCTACTTGGAGAAAAACCACTAATTCGATACAGTATATCTACTGGTTTATTCAGGAATACAAATTGGTTTATTAAATGGTCACTGATCGAAACCATTTCGATGGCTCGACAATAATCCCTACCTACGATCACAATCAAAATTACTATAACAGCACCCAATACACGCGATTTCATCGTCAAGGACACGGCGCGTCACCCTTTCGTAAACAGGATCTCCCGTAAACCGAGGGGGGGCGAGAAAAACACAGAACCAAAAACATCCGAGAGAGCCGTACATAAAATCCGACCCCGCGATAATAGACAATCATATTTCCCGGCGCCTTCGTATGTATATATAAGCGTGCCTGTCCATCGTTGCCGCGGGAACGGGAAACTTTATTCTCTCTCCGTGTACCCTCCTCCGCCACTACTTACGACCCTCCCTTCTCGATTCCGAGTCGCACTGGCGCCGTTGTCGTCTTTTCTCTCTGCTCACCCCCTCCCCAACTCGCTCGCTTATATTCAATTTGACTTCTTATGGACGTGCGGGCTTGTAGCTATACATTATACGCTCGCCGCGCCGCCGGAGCTGAATGAAAGAGCGATTCCTCGCGAGTGCGGTTTACGCTGCTCAATCGCTTCTCCATGCTCACACACGCACGCACGTACGGCTACTCAACTTTCTTTCTTTCTTTCCTCGCTTCGCTTCTACTCAAAAGAGCAGGGCAAAAGCCGGTGGAGAGTATATACACGGGGGGGGATGGAAAGAGGGGAACAGCTCGCCGTCAGAAACGACAAAGACCTCGCGTACACTGTATATTATACATCGCATACACAGACGCGTTCGGCAGAGGGCAGATCCACGCGTACGATCGCTTTGGATCCCGTACGAAGTGCGACGACGCGAGTCTGCGGATATAGTCTACTCCGTATCGTTCCGTATACCACTACCATCATCGCAGCAGGTATCCCCAAAAGTTGTTGCCGCGCTCTTTCTCCCCCCTCGGATCGTGGGGGTGGGCGCGCTAGCACGCGTCACGTACGTGTACGTATAATACAACGTGCTGCCGTCTGTTCTCGCCGACGCGCGTCGTTGGTGTGTATTGTGGCGGTAGCAGTGTAAATAATGTCCTTGCGGTGTCTCGTGGTAGCAGCGGTAGTACGTGCACATACACCAAGACAGCCCAGGCCGTTCGGCTGTACTCCCAGGAGTCGAGTCGTCGGACGGCAATCTCGGCCTTCCCCCCCTCCCCTCGCGCTCCGTCCCTTTTCCGTCTCCCTATACTGTACCACACTTACCCGGTGGATCTTGCGCTACGCAAAAGGTACACAACGCACACCTGTATATCTATACAGCAGCGACTCTCCGCTAACGGTATGCCTGTGCAAGTATGGTACCTACACGCACACGGCGGCCGATAAGCCGCGCGCGCCCGAGCTCGGCTTCAAAGCGCTCTTTGAAGAGTATTCGCGTTAACCGCCCCGTGGCAGCGACCCCCGCTTCGGCTTCTCTACCCCACGACGACGAACTATCAGCCGGCAGCTGCTGCTGCTGCTGCTGCTGCTGCTGTTCCAGTCTGGAGGCGGGCTTTTTTTTATTCCCCCTGTATCCAGTGATGGGGTGGTGGCGGGGATCTACGTCTTTTCCCCGTGCTGATGGGTGTATACTCTGCGACGATGATGATGATGATGGTGGTGCGGTGCACGACGGTGGAACGGCCTGCCTGCACCCCGTAATGCCGTTTTGCGCGAGTGCGAGAGTATGGAGGACACGCGGAAGCAGCTTGCGCCTGTTTGTCTCCCTCTCGCGTATGACCAATTTATCCACAAGTATTCTGTAAATTGCAGTTCTTGTTTGTTCACGCGAGTACACATATACTTGTCCCGTTCGATTTGAAAGGATCGTCGGTGTTGAAATTTTTCTTAACATCATTGAGCGACGAGGGTAACTGCTTCTTGGTATGATATGTATTATTGACGGATCGAATATGTGAGTATGAGTGATTACACAGGTAAATTTGATTACGAGTACAACTGATGGATCGGTTGGTATGTTTGCAGACAGTACATCATACATACAATTAATTTTAAGCTTCGATCAATCAATAGAAACTAGTGAGATTTCACCGTCCAACGCAATGACGACGATGATTATTTTCGCAAATTACCAATCCTTTTTTTTGTTTTTATTAAACTTCCGAAAAAAACGCACCTTCACGAAAATTCCTCGCCTAAAGATATGTCGAACACCCCAAAATCTCCAAATCACCTCGATAAAAGTGTGCTTCTGGCGGTAAAACTAACCACGCAGGACATATTAAAGTATCAAAGCAGCACCAGCTCCAGAGCTCGGGAAAACCCATATCCCTTCTCGTGCTGCCGGCGCAATACGTGAATCATGCAAACGAATATGGATCCCGGGCGCTGAAAATGAACGAATCAACGAAACAATCCGCGCGGCAGAGCGAGGGCTAATCTCCATAGCGCCAGACGACGGGGCGGAAACTCGAGGCGCTCCTCCTCCTCCGCGTCCCTTATCGCGAAATAATTGAAAAAATTCCAGCCGGCCGGGCCGCGCGCGCGAGCCGAGCAGATGAGGCAAAAGTCCGTCGAAAAAGTGCTCGCGCGCGCGCGGGATGGGGCGAGCAAAAACCTTAGGGGGGGCGCCGGGGGGTGCGCGGGGGGGTGGGGGGGGGCGCGGGGGGGGGGGGGGGGGCGCAAGCCGCGAGGCGCACACAACGGGGCAAAGGGCTCTCTCGCGCTCGTGTGCGTGTATATACGTCCGCGTGTGCCGAGCACTTTTTAGCTTCGTGGTATAGGTGGCACCCCCCGCGGGACGGTGGCGGCGTAAACGGCGTACGCGTATATACACACCAACTGCGGTAATTGCTCCGCGGGGATTATGTTAATCATTGATACTTTAATGACTTCCTCGGCTCGCCTCGTATCGCTCCGGAGCGTATAAAAGTGGGGAGAAGAAAGGACTGCTGCCGCGGAAGAGTTGAGAGTTGACGCCCAAGAGGATAGGAAGAGCGGGGGGGGGGGGGGCTCTGTTGCCGCCACAAAAGCTCGACGGCTACCGGCGCCAACGGCAGGGGGGGGGGGGGGGGGGGGGGGGGGGGGGGGGGAGGGGGGGGGGGGGGGGGGGGGGGGGGGGGGGGGGGGGGGGGGGGGGGGGGGGGGTTCGGCCGGGATTTTTATTCGGAGTGAGTGCGTGGCGCGCTGGCGGGGGGCTCTTCAGCGGGATGAACTTGAGAATTATTTTTATCGGTCGAATGTCGCCGTGTGCATTGTCCCATTTGGAACTGCGGCGATCGCCCTGATAACGATATTCCATCGGAGCATTTGTAAACAATTTTTGAGTGTGGCCAAATTCGCAAAAAGTCGTTGTGCCAAATTTTTCCAAGTATTAATTTTTTTCCCAAACTTATACGCAAAGTTTCGACAAACTTTTGCAAGGTTTACCGTACCGTGCAAGCTGGGAAAGTTATCATTGGCCACAATTGGGAAAATTTTGGCACAAGAATTTTTTTATAAGTTGGGCCGCATTAAACAAATTTTCTCGCGTGACATTTTGGCCCGTTGAGCCAGAAAAAACTCGGTTGCTGCTGCAGTACTACTACAGTACGAAGAACGAAGCCGAGTAAAAAAAGTATCGGAATCACCCTTGATCGTAAAAACAATAAACGCGAGTGCGAAAAAAAACTACGTGCGCAGCAAGTAAGCTCTCGATCATTAATGCCGAGGTGCCTGGCTCTGATGGTAACTTTCTGCACGTGCGTAGATACACAGTGCGCAGCTGACGGTGCAGGTCCGCTTCGGCAGCCGTGTGGTATACTACAGTACTGCTGACTCTATAAAACTATGTATACATACACATACGGCATGCTCAGCCATCGAATATACATTCCTCCGGCAAACAATGGTCGGAAGCGCCCGACCCAACGTGTTGCGCTGATCAGGAGTGAATGGGCGCACCGGCAAAACAAACGATTTAAATTGCACTCGCTGCCATTAGCGGGCCGCTGCCGTCGGGGGAGGGGGGGGGGGCGTTCAAATGGCGGCGGAGCTGCTGTAGCGTCGACGGCCCCCGTGTATAGATAGTTGCTCTCCTCCTCACCCCGAAGAGCAATTGTAGCGAGTGGATCTCCGTACACAATTGCGTTAATTGTTGCTGCGCCCTGCTGATGCACGACAGCGCCCGGCGATTTGACGACTCTATATGGTACGTACGCGTTGTCCTGTATACATACCCGTGTATCCTATGTACGATCGGTACTAGAGTCGCTCGTCACGGAGAGATGAGGGACAACCGACTCTCGCTCGGCTATCCAATTTTTTTAAAAGCTCCGCGCAATCGCGGTGCTCTTCGATGGTACACGTGCAACGGCGGAGCGTGAGCTACCGAAGAGTTGCATGAAGGAGAGCCGAGCAGAGCGTCAGTCAGCATTGAACCGGAGTCGGCCGGTTGCTCTGTATTTTCGGATCCCATTACGTACTTCAAGTGCGCGCTCTCATTTTTGAATTTTTTCATCATTATTGAGCTTTTTTTTCTTTTTTCCTCCCTCGAGCGTTTTTGAGAGGTTGCAAAACTTAAACAAGTAGAAATAGTCGAGCGGGGTAAGATGAGTGATTGACGAGCGAAGAAATTATAGAGAAACTAAGTAGTAACAGTCGAGTAAAGTACGACAAGCCATTTACGAGAGAAGATATCAGAAAAACTAAGTAGTAACAGTCAAGTAAAGTAAGACAAGCCATTGGCGAGAGAAGGCATTAGAAAAACTAAGTAGATATAGTCGAGTGGGGTGAGGCGGGCCATTAACGAAAGAAACCATTGTAGAACCAAGAAATTTTACGAAATAGTAGTTTTCGTCAATGATGTGCATCCGGCCAGGTAGATCACAACAGTACCTCGGGTGTTGCTTCGCACATTATTGACAAAACTACTATATTGTTACTACCTTATTGTAATGAAAACATATCCGTATTTTTTTTTAAATTTTTAGTCATTATTTTATTTGAAGATTCCATGGCCTGCAAATATTGTATTAGTAGAAACAGTCGAGTGGGTTAAGATGAGTGATTGATGAGCGAATACGTTGTAGAAACTAAGTAGTATTAGTCGAGTAAAGTAAGACAAGCCATTGACGAGAGAAGACATCAGAAAAACTAAGTAGTAACAGTCGAGTAAGGTAGGGCAAGCCATTGACGAGAGGAGACATTAGAAAAACTAAGTAGTAACAGTCGAGTGGGATGAGGTGGGCCATTGACGAAGGGAACCATTGTAGAACCAAGATATTTTATGAAATAGTAGTTTTCGTCAATGATGTGCATCTGGCCAGGTAGATCACAACAGTACCTCGGGTGTTGCTTCGCACATTATTGACAAAACTACTATATTATTACTACCTTATTTTAATAAAAGCATATCCGTATTTTTTTAAAAATATATAGTCATCATTTAATTTGAAGATTCAATGGTCGGCAAAACTTATATGGTAGAAACAGTCGAGTGGGTAAGATGAAGTGATTGACGAGCGAAGACATTCTAGAAAAACTAAGTAGTAACAGTCGAGTAGAGTAAGACAAGCCATTGACGAGAGGAGACATTAGAAAAACTAAGTAGTAACAGTCGAGTGGGATGAGACGGGCCATTGACGAAAGAAACCATTGCAGAACCAAGAAAAATTTTTATTACATAGTAGTTTGCGTCAATGGTGTGCATCCGGCCAGGGAGATGACAACAGTACATCGGGCATTGCTTCGCACGTTATTGACGAAAATTACTATATTATTTCTACTTTACTTTAATAAATGCGTATCCTAATTTATTTCCAAGCTTTGAGTCATCATTTAATTTGCAGATTCAATGGTCGACAAAACTTATATAGTAGAAACAGTCGAGTGGGTAAGATGAGTGATTGACGAGCGAAGACATTATAGAAAAACTAAGTAGTAACAGTCGAGTAGATTAATACAAGCCATTGACGAGAGGAGACATTAGAAAAACTCATTATGATGTGAAAACAAGGTATTAATTACCATTACTTGACTGTAGCTTTCCCGTGTATTTTGAATTTTCGCGGTGTACCTCTCAAAAAGAGTCTGAGGTACAACATGAATAATTTGTCTGAAAACTTTATATTTTATTGGATGTTTTTTTTCCAACCCATCTTTTGAAAGGAGGAAATTTTATTCATCAAATTTTCTAAAATTGATTTGTAATGTAGTATCAAAAAAAAATAGAACCTATAAGTAAAACTTTAAACGATCGAGGTTATTGCATTTTTCATTTGATCGAGCGAGACATTGTGTTTTAGTTTGTATATATTTTGGATGTAATAAAAATATAAATTAAAATATAAATTCCAGCTGCACGCTTTTAATGTATCGTCATTATAAAACGTTCGAATGAAAAGTGTTACGTTAAAAATTTCTGTCGAACGAGAGAAAACAGAGAATACAGGTTTTTTTTATAACCGTAGCGAAAATCACCATCAGTGTATTATCAACGCAGACGTGCCCTCTCTGTTGTCCTCGAGTGTGAGAATGAAAACGACAGTAAGTATAGACAGCACGTCCCGCAAAACTGCAAAGAAAGCGTTCCCTGCAGTCAATGTCGGAACGAGGGAAGCGCTGTAAAAAGAAGTAGACACGCAGCGAGAATAATAATGCGGGGAAGGTGGGGGCGACACTCGGTTTATAAACCTCCAACAGTCGCACCTCTCGCAAAGAGGGAGGGAGAGAGCAGACGACGCGTCATTGAGTCGGTGGGTGCCGGGCGCGTGTGTATGACATAATTGCACAAGTTGCGGCGAGCCGCTTACCTATATACACGCGTATGCGCGCCGTGCTGCTGTGCATCGGAGCGTATGTATTATGTATCAGAGAGCGCGGCGCACGCGTCTAGCTTCGCACGTATGTATATATATAATACCGATGTGCATGAGCGACTGTTTGTGCCTCGTGATGTACTTATATGTACGCGTCTACATCATCTTCTTGGCGTTATTTGGGCGTCGGCTAAAGTCAAATTTATGCACAAATTATTTGCCATTACCTGTATGTATACCTGTGGTAGTATAGAGCGAACTTGGCTGCGATTTCCGGGCGTGCGTAAGCGGTTGGAAAGTACGTACACCCCACGTCCCCAGCGAGATGAATTCTACTTGAAGCTACTTATAATTAAAGTTGTTTCTCACAACCGTACCGCATAATATCTTTTTTATACCTTATTAAGCCCGTATCGTTCGTACTTGTCCTTCGCCTTTGTCCTTGGACTTTTTATCCTCGTATTTCTTTATCTGCAAACACCAACAGAAGACTCGCAAAAACCCACGTTGAAGTAAATACAGGATGAACTTTTAAATGGGTTCGTTGGTAAGGACTCGCGAGCCAACCCCAATCTCAAATTTCGGCTGCAGGTACGTTCCCGCTCAAAGACCGACCCACCAACCTCCGCAGCACGGTGTGTCAAATTTCCCCCAAGAACCTCCTTCGAGCCAACTTTTTCCAATTAAAAATCAAAAGTGCTCGCACGAGCGCGGGGAAATTCGAAACTCGGATCGGGAAGGCAGGAGCGCGCGATAATTATGCATGCGGAGAGAGCACGGTAGGTAACAGGCTCGAGTATATTAATACAATTATCGTGGTGCGGATTCACCCCAGTGATTCAACCCATATATACCATACGCGACGCACAGTATAGTGGATTCTGGAGGGAGGGGGCGTGGTGTACAATGCAATGCGTACGATGTGACGCGCGCGAGGAGTGCAAGTGACAAATACACATAATATCAGTGCTCGTGGGTACGTGCAGGGTGTATATATATATATATGTATGATATTCTGGCTACCGAGGATGGGATGGGATAGGTATGAGCAGCGGAGGCAGGTAGACAGACGGGGTAGCTCTCGGGCTTGCAGCTCGGCCTTAATTACAGAGCCGCACACGCTCGTGCTGCCGGGAGGTGTACGCTCTGTACCATGCAGGGGTGTGGCTCTGACCAAACCCACACTATACCTATATACGCTGCACGGGGCTTGAGCATAGTCCGAAGACGGTATACGGATCGAAGGTGCGCGTGCATCGGGGTTCGTGATGTATATAGGTGTCTAAATCTGTGTAGCGTCAAACTCGGCGCTACGGCGGTGCACGCCGAGCCCCCGTTTCGTGTACGTATATAGTACAACGGCGTAACCGAGAGAGGAGAGGCACACCGTCTCCGAGGAATACCGAATGCCTCGTGGTACCTGTCTGCCTGTGTGCCGAAGGTGGGCATAGCTGTTGGCTGGCTTATACGTGCGCGCACGAGTGCAACACTCCCCCCTAATATATACGTGACGATCCTGGTAGAGTGGATGACGAGGACGACGACGACGACGACGCTGATGGTGATGCCGGGAGGGGGGGCAGGGGGCGAGGAGAAAAATCACAGAGGAGAAAAATCACAGAGTAGGTGGTTATAATGCACGGGTGTAGATGTATCGAGAGCGGTGGGGATAAAACCGGGGTATATATTATGAAAATCAAGGCTCGAACCGCGGGATCTGATTCCACCTCCTCGTCACTGCTCGTTATACCCGTGCAGCAGCAGTAGCAGCAGCAGCAGCCGAAGATGATGACCCGACTACTGCGGCGCTGGGATCGCGAAGGGGCCGAGGGGGGGCTGAAAATCAGCGAGCACGGCAGCGGCCTCGAATAATCCATACGAATGGGGTATACGTTATATATGTATGTGTACGCGGCCCTGAGCGTGTAGGCACCAGCCGCTACCACCCCTCCCCTTCTATAGCCCTGCTATTGACAGACGATTTACATGCAAATTCCTGCGAATGTCCCGCGGGCCCCCCCCCCCGGGCTCGCCATTTTTTCCCGGTCTGGGAAAGTTAAAATTTTTAACGCCCCCCCCCCCCCCCCCCCTTGTATCGGATACAGGCCGCTGCTGCTGCTCCGTGTCGGTGAGTCCGTGTGTGAGTTTTCGGGGCGAAATGAATAGCAAATAATCCGTCCCGTTTGCCGCTGCCAGCTCCTCCCGCGCACTTTATTCTTACTTTCCTCCTCCTCATCCGCTGCAGCAGCAGCAGCTACTTTTCCTCCCTGTACCCTGTCGAGTCTCTGCATCCTCGGCTGGCTGACTGGCTGGCCGTACGTAAATGTGTGAGTAACTTTTTTTTGCGCATTTTCGTCGGCCCGGGTTTGCATAATTTTTATAAAACTTGTCGGATAGTTATTTGGCGAAACTCCGAAACTTCTCCTTTCCCCCCCCCCCCCCACGCTCGAAAAGTACGCTTTTTGAAATTGTGTTTCTTTTCAATGAGTTTCCCCGTGACTGTTTCCGACCCCCCACCCCCACCCCGTGTTTGAAGAATACAGCTGCTGCGCTTCCTACCCGTGAATTCACCGAATCAACTCGTATTTATTTAACAGTTCAAGAATTTTTTCCCAGCTCCCCTGATTTGCCTCGCTTCCTTCTCTTTGTCCTTTTGTCCTCCTTTTACCGCGCCGAGAGGGGATTTGTTAAATCGTCGTCGCGGCCAACTTTTTTCCCCGCTCCTCCCGGCCACTGCTACTACTACTACTGCTGCTGCACAAGAAAAACAGGGAGAAATACCCCGCGTACAAATTGCGCCGGGCTGCGAGACCGTGTCTGTATATACACGCGATCGCATCCGGCCGGGAGTTTATTAGCCGGGGGAAGGAGGAGGAGGAGACTCCTCTCTCATTAGAGCGCCGGAGTTGAAAACAGGCGTCCCTCGGAGGGATAAATAAAAACCGCCCCTTCGGATGTATCGACTGAGGGGGGCAGTATTACTCCCGAGAGTGTCGCCGAGACGGAATTTATTTCCCATTAAAAATCTTTGGCGGGCGCGATTGCAGCACCGCCGCGACCGTAAAGAACGTGCCCCGCCGCCGGACTGGGGAATCGATGATCGCGAAACTACGACGACGACGACGACTCTGTGCTTCCGCTGTCGCCTCGGAAGCGCGCGGTCGTTCGTTCTCGGAGCTACGTAGATATATACGGCGGCAAAAGTATCCCCCCCCCCCCGCGCGACATTTTTCCTCCTCCGCGTATAACCGCTGCGTGCCCGGATTCTTCTCCCGGCGCTGCTGACTGCGAGCGAATTTCGAAACTTGGCGGCTGGTGATGTACGATCCGCGCGGTGGTGCTGCTGGGCATTAGCATAGAGCGCGCGCGTCTCGTGCCGTGTTTGTTCGATCCCGCGCGCATCCGACAGCCGAACATCTGCGCGCACCGCGAGAGAAGCCACCCCCCCTGGCCCT
>JAPYYV010031066.1:0-10178 GCA_030522625.1 Copidosoma aretas | reverse complement strand
TTCTCCCTCCTCTAACCGGGACAAAGGAGCTGTACACGGGGCGCCGCCGGCGGCACACTTGCGGCAGTGTCCGAGTCCAGAAGAGCCAGCGATACGGGAGATTCTCCCGAAAGACGGGCAAGAGGGGCAGCAGTTCTCATCCCTCCCCCCTATCTGGCGGTAAATAACAATAAAACTCTATTAATGCGCGGGTGGCCCTGCCGAAGGGGGGGGGGGGTGGATGGTCAACGCTTCTGGACCCCCGCCAGGATTCCGGGCGCGTGCGTGTGTGTCCACTGGCTGTGTATTCCGACCGAGCGTGGCCATACATACCTACGTGCGTGTGAGTCGCGCGAGCATTTGGACTTTGTCAGCTCGGTTTCCGGATGCGCAGCGTTGCAAAATGACGCATGGCTCCGTGTGCATTCGAGCGGAATAGAATAGATGCCCGACCGATGGAACACGTTTGGTTGATCGTTGCACCGCGCTGCCACTGCGATGGTTTTGCTCCTTCGTAGGATGGATTGTATGCGTGGTTGTCTGGAATTTCACCGGTCAAATTCGATCTTGATTTGGTTTCCTTACTTTATTTAACGCAACAATGTAGTTTTTTTACTCTCAATGAAAGACTGAAACAACGACTGGAGGGATTTTTGTCGCTTTTTTGGTGCAAAAATTGCAATCGACGTTTTTCGCCTGTACCCGTTGGTGTTCCCCATTCTTCGGGGAATCGTTGCTCCCCGATAAGCGAGCTCCCATGCAAATGGCTCTTAACGCCCCTCGTTGAGCGCTAACCTTTGACTTTTTTCTCAGAAAGGAAAAAACATGGAGTGCAATGAAAACATTCGGGTACGAATTTGCCTCTCGAGCGGTAGATCCAGTTACAAATAAAGGCATTCTACGTGGATGCTACAGTTTTTTCCACCAGTGGCACATCAATCTCAGTTCGTCTGTGCTATTGATCTCTTTCGAGAATTTTTCTCCGAAATCACCTGGATCCTAGCCTTTGATGGATTTCGCTTACAATACTAACTGGTCTCGATTTACATGCAGAGATGATCCTGAATACCGACGCGAGTCGTTATTCTACCGAACTGTAGAGGGGGATTTGATCCGGCGAAGCAGATTCAAGCGATTTGGAGGAGTACAAAGATGAGAGATCGTTCAGAGTCCGGTCGTTATACTTCGATAGCACCCAAAGTTTGGTCCATCACTCCTTTTTTCTTGTACCCCCTTCCCCATCCCTGTGAGAATTTTTACAACGGCTATTTCGCACGGATCATCTTTTTTGATGTAAATAACGACGGATAAAGACTTTGACTCTGGTGCTTTTTAGATTCTTCCAGCATCGATATTTTATTTTGCCAAGGGCGTTATTCTTTTCAATATCTCGTACATAACATTTTTGATGCCTCCATATAGAGGACGAGGGGTTAGTTTGATATTCCTTAAGGCGTACGGAAAAAGGAGGGGACGAGCCGTCGTAAGGATTTTACGGTGGTACTTTTAAAAGTATGATGCTCGCGCGTATGTAAGACAAAGTTGACAGAGATTTTGATAATAATGGCACCATAGACTTTATCCCTCGGTTAGGTGATAGATCTCAAATGTTCCCTTCCAAATCGCTTAGAGTCGGTTCGTTCAAGGTTCTAGGCTGACTAAGGTGTCACACAAATCTCCCGTCGTCTTGATAAATTCGCGGAATTGGTGACAGCCGGTCTCCTGCGTGCATACGTCTTTCACTTGACTCGAAAATCCCGGGGGGGGCTCGGCTCCGCGTTAAATAAAGTAGCCCCGAATCTATGTGCTCACTCCTTACATGAATGTACATACGAAAGTATAAAATCGTCACTCGAAAGCGCGATAACGCTCCGATGTTTCTTTATCTCGAATGAGGTATCCAATGCTTTTTCTTCTCTCGTATGCTCGACGTACGTTTTGAATGGCCGCGTTACCGTATTTCTGATGAAACTTTTAACGGTAAATACGAAAATTAAAGTTTTTTTAACAACCCGTAAATTCACAGAATACTATAATTAACGCCGGATCGCTCGTCACTCGCGCAAAACACCCAACAACCATTGTATTGGAGAATAATAAAAGCCGGGTAACCGAGCGAGTTAATCCCCCGTCGCTGCTGCTACTACTATTACCACCGCTACAGCTGCTAAGGCACTCGACCTACATCTTTCCGAGAGCAGCAGCAACAACAACAACAACAACAACAGAAAGCAGCGCCACCTCGAAAGTCGGTCGGTCGACGACGGACACACAATACACCGCACCCCGCGACGTCATATAATCCGCGGCAACGGAATCGTGACAACTTTGTAGTCTGCACTTGCTACCCTTGCCCCTCCATCCGCTCGTCTCCTACTCCCCTGCACCTGTTGCACCGCAGCCGATAACGCGCGTCCTCCTTCCGGTAGTAGCACGGAGTCGTAAGTTCATTATTAAAATACATTCGGTCCGGAGCCGTGGTGCCGGGTGTCTATGTTTGCTAGCGCTTATGGAGGATGTGCGCTGCAAGCGCTGATACACGAGAGCGACCTGCCCTTCACCCTCTTGCTCTTCCGATCGTGTTATAATTGAGAGGCTTCTTGTCGTCTCGACCGCGCCATTACTATCGCGGATCTTTCGCTTCTCGATAATTATAACTGATGATGCAAACTTGGTACACGAAGGAAACAGGTCAAGCTTCTGACTCTTCGCTCAACAGCATCGTGTATCTTTAGTTTTTGTGGAATCATATCGAAGCTTGTATTAAAGTCCAAGTACATCTCGCTGACGCCTGATGACGAGCGAAGTAAATTTAATGGGATCAAAGTGATAAGTTGAGCGAAAATCACAAAAAAGCGAGCGTCGAGAGAGAGTAACGGAAGCCTTTTAGCGCTTCGCGAAATCAAGAGTTCAGCGCGTTCGTGGCTCCCGCCCCCCCGCGGGGGCAATTCGTAAAGTATTTCACTATACTCTCAAAGCGCGCCGTAAGTGGTGCCGTAATAGCGTTGAGAAGGGTCGGCGAAATTGTTTTCGCCCTTGACGCTTCGAAGATGTCTTATCAGCAAAAATTACGATGTCGGAGCGACTTTTTTAACTCCCTCGTCGCTCCTAGGAGTAAAAAAAGCTCGTCGAGCTTTTCAAAACCGATCCTCGGATGCGTTTAGCCGAGTTCTCCCGTTCACTCCCCAACCGAGAGTTTGCAAAGAAAGGAAAGTCCTTTCTTCACCGCTGCCGGCCGGGCTCCTCGTCGTCTTCTTTTTCCTCCCACCCACTGCAACTCACAGCTATACCGCACCGGCTGCACCGACGCGTTTCGTCTCTTTCTCACTTTCGTTTCGCATCGGATGACAGCCAATTTTTATCCCGGTGATTGCATTTGCAATTCTGATGTGAAACGCGTAGTCCTCTCCCCTTCTTCCCCAACCTTTCCTTCCTACACCCTTTTTTTTTCACTCCTTTCCTCGGTTTTGCGTGTACATCTCTTGAAAACTTGCGGGTCTATAACTTCGATGGTGCTAAACGGTTATTCGATTCACTCGATACTCATAACAAACAGGCCGATTATTTTAATCCAACGGTACAGTCGTTAATACATCAATGTTCAACCATCCGCATTAACGAGCGATGAAAATCGCTGGAATTTTAATATTCTCTCCTCCCGAGCACGAGTGCGCACGCCCGCGTACGTGACCCGAGAAATGAAGAACTACCGTCCATCGACTCGTCGCGATAACAATTTTTTTTTCCTCCCCCACGGAGAAACGACTGAAATATACAGATATATATATATATATATATATACATGTACGTGGATATACAAGCGAAGGGTGGACCTCCCTCCTGATATGGAAACGCGATCACGTTGGACATTTTTATTCGACATAATTCGGAACGTGTCGGCTGCTGAGGGCAGGGGACGTGCAATTTTTTATGCGATCTTGTAAATTGCAAAAATATACATGTAAATAAAGTACCGGCCGGAGCGAGTACGTGCTGTGAAAACGCGAGAAGTTGTATTATGCTGATGAGGTGAAATGTTATTTTGTTACTTTTGGGAGATGATTAATCCACTTTGACCAGAAACAGGGGGTAGGGAAAGGGTGGACGGTTTCAAATTAAGTAGTCCTCCACTCCCTCAACTCCCGAAAAAAGACCAGGGTTTAAAAACTACGGAAAAACAAATACGAAAGAATAATACGCTTCCATTAATGAACGAAAAATTATGAAATTTATGCGTGATTGATATAATAGGGGTCTCCAAACTAACCCCCACTTTTATCAATAATCCATGTATACGACAAAAGAATCGTTTTCTACTTCTAAGTTCATTAATGCAAGCGTATGTTTACAATTTTTTATAATTTTTTAAATTTGAAGTACTTAATTTCAACCTTATCTGTAATTGAATTCCGTAAATATTTCTCCATCAAACATAGACGGTCGTATAGCTCTCCCTCATCGAAACGGAAGCTACATTTGCTCGATCGCTCGCGCCCGTAACTCAAAGCGACAGACAGACAGGACACTCGGACAGCACGAATCGATGCGCGAGCAGGAGACAATTGCGCGGGATTATCCGAAAAATTAGCCGGCTAATGGGATGATGAAAAATTCCAGCGGCACCGCTCCTACCCGCCTCCTCCCCACTGCCGCGTACAACATAGCTCTCGTGCACTACCCCGAGGGAAAGGCTTCTTCAAGAATTAATTAAATTACACGGAGGCAGCGGCACATGAGGACACACCTACAACAGCCGGGCGTGTCATTGTTTCGACACACGGACACCATACACGCACGCACACACACACTCGCGTCCGTACGAGCCCGCCACGATGCCACTGTGCCCGGCCGATGCCGGGGGGGGGGGGGCGCGGGGGGGGGGGGCGGCGGAGGGCGGGGGCGGGGGGGGGGGGGGGCAGTGGTACGGTTGTATGGCGCACCGTGCGCTGCTGCCTTCAACTTGTAATGCAGGTCTTGTCGCTGTGCGGCTGACTACGACGACGACGACGACGACGACGACGATGCCGCGCCGTGCATTTGTGCACCATCGCTGCACGCCCCATTCGTGTATCGACTGTATATGGGCGGGTGTTCGCTCCATCCACCCCCTGCTCACCCTGACGATAATTCGTTTATCGATGAAGGCTCGGGCACGTATATGGGCGCGTGCACCAGTTTAGGCCGGTGGCGCGCGGAGCACTTCCAGGGCACCATCTCTTGGTGAGGTATTTCAGTTATGATGGCCGTATTCGATTACTCCGGGTTGTGCTATTCACCCGATTAAAATTAATGATAGATGGATCTGTCATTAAAGACGAAATTAATTTTTTTCCCTGTCTGATCTGTTGGTTGAGAAATTCAATATCGAGGCGTGTAATTTCGTGTAAATGCGGATACATCAGCAGCAGCAGCAACAAAGGAAACGAAAGCCGTCGGGGCGAGGAAAAAAGTAGTGCGTCGACAGTAGTCGAAAGACCGAGAGAAAGCGACAGCACGTGAGCTCTTCAACAATGGGAGAGTATAGTGGTGGTGGTGGAACGAGGTGGCAAGATGAAGTGGAAAAAAGCAGATACGAGTGAAACAGCGCAGATGAAAAGGATGGGAGGAAAAAACGAGGAGGAGGGGAACAAAAGTTACGGGGCAAATGATGACTCCCCCATGACACACGATGCGGATCGGGTGTTGCGCAGTCTCGGGGCCCATTTAACATTTGGCTGAACAGTAGCTTTTGGAAGGAATGGCTGGCTAATTTTTTTTTTCTTTGCTCTGGGGATTCGCCTCATCTCTGTCCCTCGCGTGCGCGTACTGTGTGATTATCAGTGGTCTCGGATCTCGGAAGGCAGCTAAATTATCGGGAAAGATGTTCTAGTGAAAGAGGTGCTGAGATCTATAATGGCTTGTACGTTGATTCGTAACAATATCAATTAATTAATTTTTTTTTAAACATCGGGGACAAAAAATTTTAACGAATATCCAGTTGCCCGGAAAAACTGAATACTAAAAGTATGGATACGATTCCCGACTTGTTCTTGTTATCTAAAAGGCAGAGAAATTTGTTACAAACGTAACATGGTTCGTAGGAGCGATGCATTTTTAGAGTGCATGAGCAATACAATGCATTGTTCCTGTTATCCATACAGCGCAGCGGTGTACTTAAGGACGTAGCAAAAGTTGCTCTTTTAATGGACGAATTCAATCCCCGGGCGCGCTTTTTGCACGCGGGTCTGAATTGAAAGGCAAATTTAGCGGAGCCCGTGAAATACGAAAAGTCCAAAAAAATAAAAACGGCGCAATATCCATGTGAGCTTTTTGTAATACGAGTTGGTACGGTAACTGTGTGGGGTTGGTCGTGGTATAGTAGTATGAAAAAAGCAAAAAATAGTGCAGAAACGCGTAGGTATGTGCGCTGAATTTGCGTAGCGTTCGTAAAGTAAAAAAGTAAGAATTACAATCATGCCTGGCGGTGAAATTTTTGCGGTGGAGTCAATCGCTTTGGATTGCAAATTTAATCCTCTTCTGCACCACCCTAATAAGAGGTACAAACGCATATTGTTGTTTTGTGAATGGAACGCTGATTGAGGTCGATGATTGCATTGTAAAAAAATGATAACACACATTCGCAAGTCTACTTTTGCCCATATCTAATTATCACTCCTAATGATATTGTCCTCTCAAACATTATTCGAAACTACATAGTCTTCTCCAATCCAAATAAAATGGCTCACAAGCCCCCTCGTCGTACACCAATGAAATTGTGACGATCGATTTATCGCCACTGCTATATCTCACAACAGTCTCAACCACGATGTTCCAGCGCGGACTGCTGACTGCGCAATCAAAGTTTCATCGCGTTTAAAATTGCAAGCTTTCGAACGCCCGTCCGGAATAGTTATATAATACAGTCAACGGTATACGTCGTAAAGCAGGTCTATTTCCATCGAGGGAAAGACGGAAATTTAAGTGTCGAGGAATCGTTAATCTTGGCCCAGCCCCGCCTCGTGCTCCGACGTAATATATCCCATTTAAATAACGAATATAATCCAGTAGCGTAAGCTGCAGCGCGCAGCGTTCCGCAGTTCGGGAAAACACGAAGGTCGTAAGCTACGCGGCCGGAAATAATGCTTCTCGTAGCAATGAACTACTGCTGTACCAGTGCTCTCCCTTCCCCGACCAGCGGAGCTTTTAAGCAGTCGATTGAAATGCATAGCGCCACTGTCCTCCCTTCCCCTCGTCTTCTTCTTCTTCTTGCTCTGCGTGAACTCGAAGCTGGTGATGCTTCGAGATCTCGGATCGACCGACCCAGGATGGAAAAAAAGACTGGATGAGGAGTGCATTTAAATTTGCAAGGGCTCGCTGGGTCTGCGAATTAGAGCCGACTCGCGTTGTCCCTGCGTACTGGAGCGAGATCTGTGGGAAAAAGGGGTTACTCGAGCTGACCGGGCCAGAGGGGAGGAGGTAGGGGCTGCGTGAGCCATTGTACGAGAGCGCCGGCTAGCGTTGGTGGGACTTATTTATGGGCTCGAGGGTACCTGCAATGGTTGATGATAAAATTTGCAGCCCGAAAGCTTGTGTACTGCGGACGGTTCTACGTGGCACGAATGCTATTTCGGGGGATCGTGTAACGCTGGGATATTTCTACGAGAGACTTGTTGATCTGATTATAACTTAGCAATGTAAGGAAACACGGTGAAGGAGTAAAATTTTCCAGATAAAAAACATGCGTCGCATCATCTGTAATGTACCTACAGGTATGTGAGTAATCACGTTTACAAACATGTTTGGCTACGACCAGAAAGAAAAAATGCTTGAATTGTCTTTTTAATGCCAAACCATTAGATTAGGAACCTAATGGAGCTTAGTGAACTGTTAACGATCCTCGAATGGTCTTCATGAAAGTTTCATTTAGTTCATTGGCTTCCTCGTTCACTCGATCGGAACGCCAATGCCTATATTTTATGTTGTTTGAAAAATCTAGTGATCCGCTGGAGGCAGGGGCGAAAATAATTACTCAATGAGTGTAATTTTTTTTTGGTTTTATTATAATTTGCAACGTTTCGCTGGCTTGGTATGCCAGCCTCATCAGGCTAAACAAACAAAACAATGAACACACTGAATAAAACACTTTATAAGCACGGGATGCGAAGTTTTTATACAAATAAGAATTTTACCTCAAGGAGACAATACTTAGTAAGTGTGAATGAACACCTACATGTCAAACGCTATACAAAGTATAACTGTCGCGGTGACGAACTTACGGGCTGCTTTTATAGTGGCAAGACCAAAACAAAAACACTAGGAGGTAAGTTACCAGACCTATGATGGTCAGTTGGAAATTCCAAAGATTATAAAATTTTCTGAGTAGTGGAAAATATGATCTATTTAGCGCAAATATATCTTCTTTTTTATTTATACTATTCGGATTACATTTTATGTGCATCATCTCGGATATCAATCTTTTATTATAATGAGGTTCTCGGTCTACAATTGTTACATTGTTCCAATCAAACGAATGGTTAAAATTATGTTGATGTGCCACTATTACTGAATCCGGATTCTTATTTCTAGAATGTTCCTGGATCCGCTGTTTTAATTTTCTTTTTGTTTCACCCGTGTATTCGGCAGGACAGTCTTTACATGGAAATTTTGTACACAACATTAGTCTCGTGCCACTTGTCGGCCTTGTCTTTTCCTAAGCGCACGATAGTATTCAACTTTTTATTAATAGCAGGTACGGTGCAAATCTTGTGAGGCTTTAAAATAGCTGCAGTTGTTTCATAATAATTTTTTACGTAAGGAATAATAGTTATTAACGATGGTTTTTCGCGTGTAACTGCCCTGCCTCCAACGGATCACTAGATTTTTCCAACAACATCAAAAAAATGGAAGGCACTGATTCCTACTCGTCTATATTTTATCTTTACAAGACACCTGATGGTCCGTTGTTTGCCGTAGGTCAATACATTAGAACATCTCCACTGCCCCAAGGTACTCCGAGCCGACACTTTCTCTCGATCCCCTCTCATAACTGTTTCATAAGGGAAAACACCCCCCACTCCCTTACAACCACCATCCGAGTGGCCGTGGTACGTAATTATTCCAAAACAACGTATAGCACGGCAGGTAGAGAAGGGCTCGGCGCTAATTTGAATTCTCTTCCTATAGCAGAAAGCACGAGAATACACACACAGAGAGAGCACCGCTGACCCGTAAGTGGATCGATTTAAATTCAATCGAGGGAAGCTCAATATATAAATTACATTGACATTTAGACCTCTGGGTCTGAGCTCTCTACTCTGCTCTGCTCCTCTCGACTTTGCTTAAATAGAAACAAGCGGATTCCAGGGAGGAGTACTGCAGTACGGAGCAGGGAAAAGGTAGATAAGGCGAGGAAGGAAGGAGCAGTAGCTGGGGCCCGGAGATAGTTGTAAAGGTGAGGAAGAGAGCGGGTGGGTGGAATAAATAAGAAAAGCGGCAGGAGATCAGGTAGGGGGTAAGGCTAGTTTCTCTTTCCTCCCTCTGTCTTCGGGATCGCGGGTGTTTATAGTTGGATTAGCAATTCTATTGCTAATATTCCCCGCGGGTGTGTAGCAGCGGGAGTTTCGATGAGAGAACAGGGAGTCGCCGGAAATTCCCGAGGAGATTGTAAGAGTGGCGAACAAGCCAAGTACTGTCGAGAGGTGTATATATATATATATGTATGTAGAGGTGAGGCTGAGTTAATGGAAGAGATTGCTTCTACGGTGGGTATATAGAAGGAGTAACGGAGAAGACCAGAGATTGAAAGTTCGATTCGCACGAATTCTCCCTCTCTCTCTCTCTCTCCTTTTTGTCCCTCTTTTCTCTTCTTCTTTGCCGATTGTCTCGCGCTTTTATTTCATATTCTCTTTTTTCCATTCATTATTTAATCCAGTGAACTGGAGAGAGAGCGCGCGGGAAGGTTACAGAACTACGGTGCGTACGTGCGCGCACCACAAAGAGGATGGAAAATTAATTTGAAGAACCTTTCACCCACCAGGCCCTGACGCTCCTGCTCCTTCTCCTCACGCTCGATTTAATCCCGTAGTCAAAGTTGTATCAATTACCCCCCTCCCCCCCCCCTTTCTCTCGTTCTTTTCCTTTTTTCCTTGTATTACGGTGCGCTTGGCTTCAGTTTATATATCTCTGCAGCATTACAGTACTCTTTACTCTTTCTTTTTTTT
>JAPYYV010031053.1:0-11999 GCA_030522625.1 Copidosoma aretas | reverse complement strand
GGCCCAAAGTGTGCCCACGGGCGCAAAATTGCACTTTGCGCCCTCGGCAAGAAAAATATTATACGAGACTCGGGCACAAAAGTAAAACAAGCGCGCCCTGCGGGCGCTCAATTTTTTACTTTCTGCCCTAGTGGCGTAATGTACTAATTATACTAAAAGACGAGGGAACATTTTATTCAAGGCATACCTCTAGAAACACGTTTGTTTTTGTTTCAGGGATTTTAAAGAAAAAGAGAATTACTCAGGCCAAGCAACGTACATCTTTTTTTTTTATTTTATTGATTTTTCACGCCGAATTTTCAAATAAAATCTACGACTATACTTTGCACTATAACTTCTCTCTAAACTACTGTTTTATAGAGAGTCCTTTGAAAGAAGAAAATGAACTACTTGAAAAAAAGCTTTAATTTCCTTGTGAAACATCGCGAGAGGAGGTCATCATTAAAAAGTTATGAGGTAGAAGTGTAAAACTCTCGAAGAAAACTCGTCGTTCGATCATGGGCACATGAGATTGTTTATATTACAGCACCTGAATCACAACAAATTCATGAGCTAGATTTTCTGGATATGTAGAAGATTTTAAATATCTATAATAATCAACACAACAACAGTGTAAGATAACTGGTTCATTCTGGACGTCCTAAATAATGAAAAATTTATGGGCATGAAAATTTTAATAATCTGACTTTAAAAAACAGCTACAATTTATAGTTCATTGTGATTATTTTACGTGGAAAAAAAATGATCCATAGTTACCTTTTTTAACACTTCAAATGGTACTGGAGAAGATTTTAATCGTGTCTTATGTATCGAACTACTATTTGCTGGCGAGTTACATTTACATCTTTTTCGATTCTCTGAACTTGTTTTCGTTTGTTCAGTGCTTCTTGAATGTTTTTCCTTATAGAGTAATTTCAAACAACGTGTTATGATTACATTATTGTATTATTTTTTACGTATAGTCGGTGCTAGAGACAATTTTAATTACCCATCTGTGAACATCGTATGAAATCCAAGCCGGTACAAAATAAAGAATCATCCCACAAATTGAGACAATGCACATTATAAAATTATGGATGAATATAGGATGACTTAGTAATTCTTCGTCAGATACCTCGTTAAGGTTTATGTGTTTTTCAGCGTGCCGCATAGCCGAAATACCTCCAGTTATCATTAGAAGTCCCCCTAATCCGTTTCCAAGTAGAGCCTTTGACGGAATATAATGGAAAAAAAAAATATTTGATTGGTATTAGATTATTTAAATAATATAGAGCACTTGGTGTAAAATCATTGATTAAAAAATAATATCAAGTATGAACGTACGATAATAGGTTTTCGGTTTAATATTCTAGTAGTTAACCAAAGAATCCCAAAAATAAAACTGATCGTCATGCAAATTGGATAGACATAAAAAACGGGATTCCTTTCTTCTGGCACTCCTGGGATCGCCGGATCTGATTTACGCATTCTGCGATTAATCGAATGATGAAGATGATGAAATGCTTCGTCAGTAAGTGCTGTTAACTAAAATGATTAATTATTTACTTATTTTTGAGCGATTTCAATTATTTATTCAGGCAATGATCTAAATCTAAGATTTCTGGCCTTTGGGAAAAAAAAGAAAATAAAAATTTGTTTGGTACAAAACTATGTATCAAATATTTATAACGTGTACCGTTCGAAAGGTCGGAATTTTATGTTTAGAGTGTAATCTAAACAATGTGGCAGTCTTGTAGAATGATTATTAAGAATCTGTTTTACAACATTTTTAAACAGCAAATTTTTCTCTAGCATAGCTTTATTATCTATGACTACTATACTTTTTCGACAAATACCATTATAATAATTACGAATCCACTGTAAATACAGGCATTATCAAACAATTATGAATTCGTTGAAATAAAAATGTTATTAAAGTCCTCTTATCGCGTGAAATAAATGAAATTTTTATTCAAAATTCGAGGATATATTTTATCAATTTATCGAAATAATTTAATTCGGCCGAAATAAACAATGATGAGTCACATCAGATAAGAAAGAAGAGTTGGTTTTTTTAAATATAAACCTACGAATTGTGCTAGATGAAAAAGTGCGTGCACAATGTGCGATAACTTGTCGTTTCTTCGAAACTCTCGACGAGACGCGAGTTGGTCGTTTGCTAATTGCGCCGCTTCCTGAAGTCTCAAGAGTTCCAAAGCTGCCACTCGATCGTTGCTTAGTGAAAATCTCCTTTCCGGGCTTCTCATCCTTAAATTAAATCCAAAGTATGCAAAATTAAATATATACTGCTCAAGCCAAAGAAGTGCATTTTCCTAACCTCAGGCACAGTTTTTCACGGGTTAGATTATCAGCTGTTTGTTTATAGCCTTCATTAACTGAATATGAGAATAAACACCGTATATAGATTGATCACCGCATAAGCATTTACTTTATATAGAGTGTAAAACATTTTATGATTAGTAAAATTAAACTATAAATTTAGAAAATTAAAAAAATTTAAAAAATCGGCAAGGAATATTTTAATTACTTTATTTTTAAAATCAGTAAATATCTAAATATTGTACCAACATGAAAGTAAGAGAATAAATAGTGAGTTGGTATAGGGTTGGAACTCTTGTTGATGTGCTATATTTAGAATATTAAATTTGAGGAAGTAAGTACGTTACAATTCTAATTATTTTTCTATACCAGTTGGACTAAAAAAGAGACGTTTATCATCACAGGTTTTGTAAATAAGATGTAACGTTAAATCAGTGCTACTAGAAAAAAAATATAGAAGGAGCACAAGATAAATAGTAAGACCCAAAGTGCTACGTAGACAAAAAATTGTCTCTGACCTCACTCTTCCCTCAGATTGTCTCATTTTAGGGAAGCAAGAGATTATAGTGAAGAACACTTAATTGATTAATCTCGCTACTGCACCTTGCTTGTAGTAATTACTCCCACTCCCCTCACGACCATCTTAAAGTCCCCGAAAGCAGATCCTCCACGGAGATGCTGATTTCCAACGTTCGCCTTCATTTCTTTTTTGCTAGCCTAAATTTTATTAAGAAGGATCTCAAGATATAGAGGACAACGGTACTTAAAAGAGAGGTATGATTAAGAAAGAATCAAGAATGAATACAAAATATTGTTCCTCGGAAAGTTTTGATTTGGTGCGTTAGTCACATACGCGTGAAAAGAATAATGAGCATAACCCCTTTATTCCTGAGAATGTTTCCTACAAAAAAACTACGAAAAAACATTTGTTACCGACCAATTTTTCCTGACTCCGTACAAAAACATTAAAAATGTATATTATATAGTCTTTATCTTATTGTAATTATAGTCTATTGTTTTTTTGTTTAGAAATTTTTTAATTGCGTTTATTTTTTGTCACATGCACGAACCATTCTCCTCAATAAAATTAATGCCGTTGCATATAATTTTAAGAATCGTTAGATATGATTCTTGAATCAATTTTATTTACTTTTGTTTTTTAATTAATTTGATTTGTCTATGTTATATTTTAATTCAACCCATCTTTTCCACTCGGTGCTGTTTTTCACGACTCGTGGGTTCTTTTAGTTTGTGCAGGCACTGTTGGCACAAAAAGTTTAACTTCGTTCACCAAGTGTCAATAATTTATCTTTACCGAGTATTATTATAAGAAATACAATGTATGATGAAATTATGTAGCGGTCCATAGGCCTAGCAGTAGTCTATAGCTATTTCCATATATATATGGGGCGGTTTCCATTTCCAATAAAGGAAATTGCTATTCAGGCTCCCGTCATGCCAATCAAAATCTCGAAATGTAGGTCATCCAACGTCAATACATTGATATTCCATTGACATGCACCTTTCAATACAGAAAACTGGCATTGATGTACGAATTCGATTATAAATGTTCTAATAATCTACCAAATAGCGTGAATTCTCGAGAAAGTCGCTATACGATTATCTTTATACTTTAATTACATTCGAGCATTTTGAAAAATTTAATTGGTTCGACATAAAATAATTTATTAACAGCAGTACAGCTGCAAATTAGGAACAACAAGTATCACTGAATTCAAGTAATTTTACTACAAGGTGAACATAAAACGATTGATTTTCCTTCATCGAAGACTAAGCTTTGGAATGGACGGCAAATTGAGTGTCGATCGATGGCATGTATTGAATATTAAGTATAATATGATAAAAAGCCGTGTACAAAGACTATGCTCAAAACAATATAAAATGATACACGGTACTCGGAAAACGTGTTTAGTTCGTGTACGGTTGGTACTACCATAGTAAAATGAAAAAATATCTTTACACGTAGAACAATCAAACTAAGACTTTTTACTTATGACTTGTGCACTTTTATTTTATTTTATTTGCATACAAAATAACATAGCACTCAGAGAGTCTATCTTCAATATTGTTTTAACACGTAAAATAGTATTACACATAACTACGGGTCCGACCTAAAATGTGTTTTTGTAAGTTTTTTTAATTCTCTCATATTAAGATAACCTATTATATTATGCATAATGGCGTTGGGCAGACTTTTAAAGATCGTTGTGTCAAGAGTACTTCGAAAGGCATTATTTAAATAATTTTTTGCAGCATCTGAAACCTCCCTCTTCTGTATGGCTAAATCAATTCATAATATTCTAGGTACTCTTTTTCTCTAAGTGACGAACTAAATTTCATGCAAGCATCGTAATAATCTCTATTATTCACCAACTTGACAAGAAAATCTTGCTGCCTTGTAATCATGTCAAATATAGACTTTTCTTGTATCTTAGTTTCTTTTAATTCGTCCAGCTTATGGTTACAATCGGTGAGGATCATCAACAGCTGGTGATCCAATACAAATAATCCTTTTGCTGAGATTAAATCTGGACTTAATTTTTTTAGTCGAAGGTAAATGGCGTAGTAGAAAGTTAATAAGTAGGTTAATTTACTGACAGTTGAATGTTGGATAACTTCATGAAAAGCACAAATCATCTGATTATCAAGTGGTGGGCTGTTATTAAATTCCCAAAGTAAGCATGTTACTTTTAATGTATTATTATTATAATCATTCATAGACAAATAATCTAAATCCCTGGAAAAGCACCTGCCAATTAAAATTCAGTTATCATTTCAATCAAGTAAATAATTCAAGTTTGAAAATTTTTCCGACTAAAGGACAAACCTGTCACTTCGAAAGCCAACTTCTAGGAGCATTTTGACGATACTATATTTCGACAACTTAATAGCACTAAAAAGAGCTCTGTTGACGTCACGACATACATTTGTCTTTGCCTTCATACAATGTATGTCAAGCAAGCGATCAACGACTTGCTCGTAACCCAATTCGACAGCTACGATAAGTTCATGCAGTTGAAGTCCATCCCTATTGTAATAAATTACTGGCTCCTGTATGGGTTCTTGAATCGATGTTTTGAGTATCTCTTTGTCAATATTTAAGATTTTTGCCAGCATAAGTTTCACTAATTTTGTGTTACATTTTTTTGCAGCCAAATAAAACGGCGTTTCATCGACAAAGCTGCGAGTACGTAAATCCGCTCCTGCTAGAAACAAAATTGGTGATCTCAAATAACATTGTCGTAATAAATATAAATTTAAACAATTATTTAACTTTTTTTTCTATGTTTCAAAACATTTTCGGGCTATGCATCCATTCAAAGACTTATACATATTCTTAGGCGGTTTTTATTAAGCAGTTATTTATAAAACCTACAATTGTTCCGCATTTGCTCGGAAAAAACATCATTTCCGGATAACGATGTGGTTTCCCTGGCGGCGTTCGCCCCCCCCCCCCCCCCTTACTTCTGAACTATTATGTGTATATCCCGCTCATAAGTTGTTTGCGTAAAAAAAGAAAAAAAATTCGTGTCCAATATTTTTTTGACAATCTACTTGACGGACCAAACAGATTTTTCGACGACAATACCTGAGTTAAAAATAACAGGCAATTACCTTGTTTAACATGGTTTTACGTGACGCATACATTTCAAAGCTGACAAGGAAGATACATTTTTCAATTTCTAGATGACTGGAAATATGAGATAATGAATTTACCGTAGTCGATGAGCAGACCAACAATTTTATTGTACTTCACATTGAATCTGCGCTTTTTAAATCTCAATACAACGTGCAGTGGTGTGTCACCAAATCCATTTTTGAAATTAACGTTCACCCCTTTCTGAAGAAGGGCTTCAACTTTTGCAGCGTCCCCCCATCACGAACAGCTAGATGCAGTTCCGAGTCACCAATGATATTATTGCCATCTATCATTCGCTCGCACAGTGACTCGAGGAGGCATTTTTCATTTCTATGACATCTTTTATGCTTTTTGAATTTCGCGTAATACAAAAGAGCTTCGAGTGAAAAGTTACTGCGGATGTCCAGTTTGGCTCCATGTCTCAGTACACACTCAACAAAATGTTGCTTTCGCTCCAGATTGTCTGATAAGATAGAGATGTTCTTACATGTATGTAGTAAACTTTCGTAAATTCTTTTGCACTTTGCACTAAAGAAAATCATAATAATTATATAAAAATTTTTATGTTCAACTATAAAATATATTAACCATGCAATTAAAATGTGGACTACGAACCCAGATTTTATAAGCTTTTCCGCAGAATTAATTCTGCACAACCAAATAGCAGTGTCTAGCGGCGTTGTACCTAAAATATCTTCAGTGTTCAAATCTGCTTTGTGATCTATGAGCAGCTCTATAATATGTACGTCATCTGAATATACTGCAGAATGCAAAGCTGTGCTATCAAACATATTGTATGTGTCTGAATCAGCTCCATTCTTCAGGAGGAACTTCACCTCATCAATCTTTAAATTTTAAAAAGTTTCAATTTCAACCAGCTTTTATTTATGTTGAACCATGTATTACCTGCTGTTTTTTGACTGCCAAGTACAGTACGGAGTAATTTGTACGTAGTTCTCGTACGTTTACATCTGCACCACACTCTACAAGCAATTTCATTATTGGCAACCTATTGTTAGCTTGTGCAGGATCAGGATCTTCATTTTCGATGTCATCGTATATCATATGCAAGGGCGTTTTGTAATCAAGATTCCAATTATTCACACACGATGGATCCCTGACACATTATTGTAGAAGAGTACATAAACTTTCTCAAATATCGGTTGTTTGTTTAACGAAAAATTACCTTTGTAAAATTTCACAAACTCTCGCTAAATTGCCCGAGCGAACTGCTTCGTGGAGACTTTCCAGATGGTTCTGATCGTTCATCATTATTTATATTTTTCACGTTTGATAGAAAATCTGGACTAATTTTCAATTAGTAAATATTGAAAAATAAATTTCACTTATTAAATAGGTTGGTAATATACTTCAATCAAATTCCAAATATAAGAACAAATGTTTGACTCGAATCAATTTACGAAATCTACGTCCAATCATACTTTAAACTGGTTACATATATCTAGTATGACCTTCAGTGGTTTTTATTTTTAAAAGTTTTGCAGCTTATATAAAAAATTAAATTTATAATCTTACCTTCTGGTTTTATTTTCTGATGTTTTCAGTAAGAAACAGCACACTGTATTAATAGCTAACAAACTTCGAAAACGTAGCAACTGAGCATCAATAACAAAGGCAGTAAGCGCCGCATTAAAGTATTTTTTAATAACAAAGTGTATGCTAAGAACTCCTATCTTATCATCAATACCCACTATTTTAATAACTAAGCTGTTGTAAATGTGTCAAGTATATAAAGCTACTACCGCGATACCGCTTCAAATAGTTTCAAAGCTATTTCAAATATGGACGGAAACTGTTAATTTATATTTAAATTCAAGTATAATCGCGAGTTCAATCGCACATAGTTCAAAGAAATGATCACATTTTATCTATAAAATATTGAATCGTTTTTTAGGCTTCCATCGAAAAGTAGGCTTGGCAGCGCTAATGCATCAATGTAGAGAATCGACATTAATTGATGCCCGTATTATGCGTCATCCAAAAATCTACCATATAGTGTAAACTATCGAGAAGCATGACCACCTGGCAGCTAGCCCACAAAACAATAACTTATATATGTAATAAGAAAAATACCAAGCCATGTGTTTTTATCTCGGGTATTTTTATACCATCGCCTAAGTGCTCTTTTTATTCCACAAAAAAAGCCATCTTCGTATGGATAAAATGAGCCACCGGTGGGTGATACATTACTGTTGTGGTTTTTGTATGAACTAGGTGCAGGGAAGTAAATAAGACTACACTCGATGGAATTGAGTGGAATGCAAGTAGTGGTTGATTATTATTAGTGTATGTATACTAGAAAACTCCGAGAGTGCGTACTATTTTAAAATCTACAATGATGTGCTCTCGGTCTATTATCATTATCCACCGTTCCAGCATATTTTATTAACTGTACCCAGTTGGTAAGTGCACTAAACGCATAAAGCTGATTATTTACTTCGAAATTAGTAAAAAAATCGCGAATTTTCATTACACGTACTTGAGATAAACATTATTACAGCAATGTACTATGAATATTAGTGACAAACGCAATCGATGCAGTCCATCGGTATTGAGACAGTCTATAGCTGTTTCCATACATGGAGCAGTTTTCATTCCCAATAAAGGAAATCACTTTTCAGGTTCCCGTCATGCCAATCAAAATCTCGAAATGTAGGTCATGCAACGTCAATACATTGATATTCCATTGACATGCACCTTTCAACATAGGTACTGGACATTGATATACATCCGTATATTATATGAGCTATCTTCTGATAATCAACCAAATATCCGCGAAATTCCATGATGTATTAAGTATCTATTGCGATGATCATCATTGAGTAGTTTTGACAATTTAATTCGTTTGATAATAAATATTTTATCGATGATTGCGTAGCTGCGAATTCGTAACAAGTACAACTCGATTCGATTGATTTTAGTTAATTAGGGGGATCCGCCCCCTGTGCGCTTCGCGCGCCAACCCCCAACTATTAACCAAACATATTAATTTCCATTATTTTTCAAGAAAAATAAAACGATTAGCTATTTTATAACAGTAAGTTTTCATTTTTTTAAATTTAAATTACTTTTCATTCAATTTTTCAAAATTGTATCCATTTACTAACTAATAATGAATTCGTATGTCGCAGAAAAAAAAAATTCTTTTCACATAAAATCTTATAAATGGACAAAATTAAACGCCTATTTCAGGCAACAGAATTTTATATCATTTTTTGCTTTGAAAAATGTGTAAACTGTGTAAACTGGATTAGAACAGTTTTCTATCTCAGTGACACCGAAAAAAATGCTGAAAAATTTTTAGTGTTAGAGCTTTGTACACAAAATAGATTCCCAATTATTATTTTTTTTAACAGGTCTTTATCGAAGATGTTACACCATTTTTTGGTACTCTGGTTTCTTTATTCCAGAAGTATAACTAAGGAAACAATAATTTAATCCTAGCATTTCCCCGTCTAATTTGGCGTGGTACAAAATTTAGATACAATTTCCAAGTTATTTTTAGCTGAAATAGGAAAAAAAAATTGTAATATATTTGGTAAAAAATATGTTTTTTTTTTAAAAAGAAAAAAATTCATTCCGTGATAAATTAACCTAAATTATCCATGACTTTTAAATTTTTATTCAATTTTTCCATCAGTTATTGATGATTTCAAAATTATACATTACATCTGAAAAAATTGATAGAAAAGAAAAAATAGTAATTTTCGTACGAGTTTGGAAAGGCTTCAATTTTCGAACCGAGAAGTTTACGGCACGAGCCGTAGGCGAGGGACGTAACGAGGTTCGTAAGGAAGCCTTTACGAGCGAGTAACAAATGCTATTATTCCTACCGAGGGTGTACCAGGTTCCAAAAGGGCCCGAGGTAGGAAAAATTATATTACCCTCATAATAAAAATAATAATAGTAGTCATGCGATTTATAACAATTATTAACAAAGTAGTAGTAATTACCAAGCAACGTATATCGAAAAGAACATTGGGAAAAATTTATAGTTCGAACAAATAATATATAAACTGTAAACAAATTCACTAAATGATCGCTCAAGTACATTAATCATACACCGAGCACCGACAACTCAAAGCCACCCAGACTTACAGTAAGCCTCCCTGACCGTTCCCGAAAACTAATGAAATCACCACTTCACCCCCTTGCTGGAGCCCACACATCTGCTTCTATCTCGCCCTGCACTTGATCTGCGTTAGAAAATCCATCGAAATTAACTTGCATCGGCCAATAAGCCACGAGCCAAAAACTCTGGCTTGCAACGACAATAGAAGGCGTTGCTATTTACTGAGCTTTTCAAACCCTCATAAAGACATGCGTAGTCGGGCACTATTATTGCGAACTATTACATGCAACTTTTTACTATTTAATTCCTTATTATATTCATTTTAATACTCATTTCGGGAATGTAATCCCCCGATGCATATACATGGATCGTTTCACAAAAACTGCGATATTTCATAAAGCCTATGCTTATAAACACCGCATTTTATTGTTTTAAGTCACAATTTTTTTCATACAGTGTAAACTAATTTTCTCTAAGTAGCCCTTTTGAAATCAAGTCGACAAAGTACTTGCCGTGGCCGTACAATAGAAAAAAACAGCCCAAAATGTTATTTCCTACCGTAACGCGAAGTATTTAAAATTTTCATTTTTAGCGGCTTGTGGCGCCTGCACGTTAAATTTTTAATTTTTATAAGCAGTTTTATCCAAAAGTATGCACCCTTTCTAGTAGTAGTTCAGGCAAAAAAAAAAATTTCGAAAGTTTACTTACATGGCGTCCCAATCGTGAAGCCTAGTTTTAACACTTTTAAAAGTCAACGTGAATATAGAAAGTTAAAAATAAGCAGTCATTATACCGTAATGCCGCTAGTCTTGAAGATATTTTAAATTATCTATTGGATGACGATAGTGTACGAAGGCGTCTGGTGTGCTCAAGTACCAAACGAAATTTCGCTAAGAAATTACGATTCGGGGCTTCAGAATTGAAAAAAAGGAGCATTAAGGTATGTCAGGTCTGTCATTATACCGTAATGCTTATATAAAATTTAAAAAAAATGCATTGAAATTAAAGTGTGTTGTCTAAAAATGACAATAGAGACGGCCCAAATGTTTCTAGCTAGTTAGGACTTCACATAACGTAGAAAAATGATAAAAAAATTCCAAACACTAAACTTTGAAAATCCTATTTCACGCACCAAAATATCTCGTTTGTGACTCGTGCATGTATTATGTAGTGAAATTATTGAATATACTATGTATACATTATTATTATTGTGTTTCTTGTAATACTTATTATATTATATAATTACAATACATATAAATACGATATTAAAAATTACTCTATTTAAGTTTCAAGTGCAAGATAAGTCTACTTACGAAATATAATTTTCATTTTTCTTATTCTGTTGTTGATCGCTTCCTGCTCCGTGCAATACGTGTTCACTCGACGAATGACTAGATCACACTGTCAGCTTTGTCAGCTGAGTGAGTCAGTGGTCAGTGACCTACTCGAGGTTACGGAACAGTGAGCGATCAACAATGGAGTTAGAAATAAGGAGCTTTTGTTTCGTGAGTAGACTTATCTTACACTTAAAACTTGAATAGAGTAGTTTTTAATAACGCATACGTATATAATGCAATGAAATAATAAGTTATATAATAATGTCTTCATACACAGTTATTCCATCATACAATATACACATAAATAAATTAATAAACATTTGCGAATAATTGACAACCAATGTAACATCATCGCCAACACTCGAAACTTGAACAGAGTAGTTTTTTATAACGTAAATGGGTCAATTCATAACATTTGGGATATTTTATGAAGCCTATGTTTATAAACAACGCATTCCATTATTTTGATTCAAAAATTTTGTATCGAGTGAAAACTAATTTTCCTACCTCGGGGCGTTTTTGGTCACCTTTGGACGTTTACTGCGCCCTCGGTAGGAAAAATAGCGTTCGCACCTGGTGCGCATCCAAC
>JAPYYV010031046.1:2806-20151 GCA_030522625.1 Copidosoma aretas | reverse complement strand
TGAGTGTGCGTGCATGTGTAATACACGCATGCGAAGGAGATGAAAGGTAGAGGAGGAGGGTGAGCAATTTGGACAATGTCGGCCAGTTGCTGCTGCAGTTTATTTGGCTCAAACTCGTCACGTGGTACAGCATGTACGAGCGTATGAGTAGACGGTGCAGGCTCGTTGTACCATGTACAAATGAGAAAGCGATGCGGCCCGGTGCACCTGTACAGCTTATGGTTCTCCCTCGTGTAACTTTGGGCTTTGCAAACGGAGAGTGCATCAAGGGCACGACAGTAGAATATTCGACTCCACAGATGGCATTTGCGAAAACTCGAAATGGTGCGGTTTTTTTTTGTTTTTTTTTTTTTGTTTCATCCCCGGTGCAACGCGTACAGCAGCCGTCGGCCGAAACGTAAGTGCATGTATAGGAAGAAAAGAACCGTTGCGCGTCGCGGAAAGCCGCGCGCGCGCTCGTTAGGGCCCGGCTTCCGTAATTAAGGCAGCGGAGCGTGCGTGCGGCGCGTCGTCACCGGGAGACGGAGAGAGAGGACGAAGCAGTACGAGAGTCGGCATCGAGGGGTTATTATTTGTTCTTCGCGTAATATAATACCTGTGCGTGTACCGCGCGGGCTCGTTTGCCGAGCTGTACAACTGTTTTGTCGTATACGCACACGGTGATACAACGGATGCGCGCGTGCACCATATATTTTCGAGGCACGAAATTTTTAATAGGATTACGCTCGGAATAGCTTGGAACACGCGGAGCAATGTCCCGGGGGAGCAATTAATAATGAGCCGACTGCTTCCTCCGATGATTCCACTCGCGCTCGGCTCTCCGCGGCTATTATACACACACGCGGGGCGTATAATACGGGCGCAAGTACCCGTGGGCAGGGAGACACGCACGCGGGGGGAAGAAAAGGGACGCAAGGACCCGGAAAAGTAACGAAGGGAAGAAAAAAAAAAAAAAAAAATCGAGGCACTCGATCCGAGGCAAGCGAGGTAAGTGTATCTAAGGCCGAGAGAGAGAGCGGGGGACGCGAGCTGCGCGACAGCTGCCACCCCTGAGGCCTGACTGAAATTTCAAACGAGCCACTCTCGATCGAGCCGCGTCGTCGTCGTCGTCGTCGTCGTTTCGTTCTCGCCGAGCATGATGGGCGAGCTCTCCGGCGCGAGTCCTCTTGGAGAGGGAGAGATTAAAAGGGACCGGCTGCGTCGGAGGCGCGTATGATATTTTTCCCTTTGGATTAGAGGCTCGGGAGGCCGCGCTGCACGCACGGTAATTACGGTATGATCAATGGATGCATGCGTAAGGTATAAGCGCGGGTAAATTGGGTTTTCCTCCGTATAACATATCTGTGTGTGCATCATGCGTGCTCGGGAAGGTGATTTCGGATTTCGAGAAGCGAATGAACTTCTAGAGGCGGGCCAACCGCGTGGAGGGTGAAGTCGTAACGATCTCGTTCTTTTAATAGTACGGTGCGTACAGCGAGGGAAAATTGATGATAAAAAAAAATAGTCGACGCCGATACATTTGTGAAATGGGATCGATGGAACCTCTCACGAGTGCGATCTCACAGCCCGATCCAACTCGTACTTGCATCGAAAATGTGTCTAAATTTGTTCGGCCCTGTTTTCGGAGGGAAGCGGGGGCCGTAAATTTTAGCCGCCGAGCGAGGCTCGTTCGGTGTCCGCACGGGGCACGAGCTCCTCGGCGGCTGCAGGGATGCTGCAGTATCCACTGTAGAATTCGACTCGCGAAGATAATTTTATTCGCGCGCTCCCGGCTTCATTTTCACGCGCGCGCGGTACAATAATATGAGATGTACCAAAGAACGCGAGCGAGCATGAACAACAATCGGCGATAAATCATCCGTCCGTCCGTCCGTACCCGCATACAAATACGCGTCACGTTTGGTATACGTCAGAACACCGCCGGCGACGTTAATAAAATCGAAGATACGCGCCTCAACGTGCAGCAAGATCGATACCACTCGGGGAGAACAAACGTCGCATTGTTTTACTCGAATCAAATCGAGCTCTCCGCGACCAGGCAGAGGCTCGACCGATCGGATTCCCTTATGAGAATTCCAGGGAGTCAGTCAGCATCCTCTCCCCCGACCGATACCGATCGCGGCTCTCGCCGATGTGTACGTATAGGCGCTCTCTTACGTCAGCCCTCGCTAGTATATAACTCTCGCGCCTTTCAAAATACACAACCGGTAGCGCAGACCGAGCGCTAGACGGACGGGAGTGAGCATCTTCTCCCGACGTATATGTTAGGGGGGGGGGGCCAAATCGGTATAAGTACGGGCCGCACGCTGTGCGGGGAAAATGCATCGGTGCAGAGCCTTCACTATATACGGAGGGACGACGCGCGCGCGCATGCATAACGTAAATCACGAGCCGCGGTTCCGCGGGTGTACACATATATATATACCGCGACATGTTCGTGGCGACAGAAAACGTCGATCGGCCGCGCGTTCACTACACTTGCTTTTTCTTCCACGCACAGATGGATACATACACGTAGAGGGGATACCTCGCCTGCCTCTTTAATATAGGAGATATCGGGTGCTTTTTTTCTTCCCCGCTCATTGTTCGCCCCTCGCGAAAAGAAAGGATAGGGCGCCCGCGCGCGTATAATGTGTATTTACGCACGGACGCCGGGGCATGGCATTAGCGCGCGATTACTTTATCCCCGCGATCGGGCCTCCCCTTCGCGCGCGATCATCGCCGTCTCTCCGGCACCTAGTCAGCCGTGCTCGATTTTTATTCGCCAGCCGTGCGGCCTCGATATTATTATCATCATCGTTGCGCAGGCTGCCGAAAAAACGCGCCGGTTCGCGCCGGGGCGGGAAAAAAAAAAAACGACGAGTCGAGATAGGATCGGCAAAGGTTCGCGAGCGACGTCGGCGCTCTAAATTAAACGAAGAAAAAAATGGGGGGAGAGAGGTGGGCCCGCTCGCTCCCGGGGCGCGCGGTTATCGCGCGCAGCGTATAATGGGATAGTTAGCGCCGCGCGTGTCCATTACGCGGGATATGCACGTGCGGTGGTACCGATGCTTTGGACAATCTGGTCCCGATCGCCGATTGCCGGAGGAATTTTGTTTCGAGATCGCGGGAGCGAGAAAAATGCCCGCTCGATCGCTGCGTACATGTACTTGGGAGGCTGGAAAAAAGGAGCTGATTTTTTTTTTCTCCATTTCCCACCTTGAGATTTCAGCGTTTTTTCGTTGATTGGACGCACGTGTCGGACGGATGATAAATCGTATCTCGGAAAAACGTTGGGCTCGATAAGTTTGCGCGTATACGTATACAGGGTGTTGAGAAAAAAGGGGCGCGTGTCGGAAAATTTATCGATTCCCAATGCCGCGGTCGACGTGGGCTTGTAAAGCGCGGGAAATCTGGCATGATAAACCGCGACATTGGCACCGAGCGCGCGGCAAGAATTTTTCAGCGACAGGCGCGTATATTTTTCTCGAGCGCCGAGAAGCCTCCCCGAGCTTTGGGATATAGATAGAGAAGGTATACAAGTCGGGTGCGGCGTTTCAGGTATTTTAACGAAAGTGAATGTAGACACTGCTACCGCGTATACTGTATGTAGAAGCTGAGCCCTGGGCTGATAAATATGCGGCGGCTTATCGGATGGATACGCGTGTGCATACATGTATATAGTATACGTCCATTGAAGCATTTTACTGATAGCCGCGCATATTTGGTAAAATCGTATGCCATTAGATACACACACGAGAAGAGAATAAGATATACAGTGCATCGTATGTATACGAAGGAGCGCTCGCTCTATCGGATGACGAATAAAAATTTTAGCGCGAAATATTTATGATGATTGGACTGTTGTTGTTGAAACACCTCCAACGTCGCGTCCCTGGATTTAATTCGCCCATTTACCATTTATTATCCACACCGTGCGTTTGGTTCTCGCTCATTGCGCGTTTTCTATTCTCTCTCTCTCTCTCGAAATCCGCGTTTCTGTGCACAAGCATAATAGCACAGAGTACACGCGATGATAATTGCGCCAGCAATAGGTTAAACTCGCACCCGCTGAATAATAAAATTGCCCGCGAGATCGTTATCGCGTCGCGTGCAAAAACAGCCGCAGCAGCGTATATACATTGTACACGGTAGCGGTTGCGTTGCAAGACAAAGTACAGGCACTGCGCGGTTCGGCGGATTGTTCAAAAATTGATTTATTTAACGATCTCCCATCCATCGAAATGATAAAATAAAAGCGCGAGCTATCGCCATTGCCGCGCGGTTCAAAATCGCGCTCCGATGTATAAGTACCATCGTGGTGGCCGGCAGTCGTTGTTGTTGTAACTAGCCGTGAAGGAACACGCGTTGTTGCGGCTAAGAGGGAGAGGGAGAGAAAAAGATAAATAGAGAGGCACAACTGCACACCGCGCGGTACAAAAAGGCACGCGAGGGTGAGTAATAGAACAACGACAACCGACAACGGCGCAATACACAACAACAGCATCGGGACGCGTCGCGGGGGTGAGCGGTGTAGTACGTGCAGACAACAGCCGAGAACATCGGGTTTTACAAGTCGAATGGAAATACATACGTATATGTATATATATACGTGCAGCGGGCTGATGCTGGCTGCAGATCTAGGCAGCGAGCCGCACGAGAGAGAGAGAGAGAGATCCTTACCGGTGTATATACAAGTATACGCGGAGGAATGTACGCGACGCGGAGGCGGCGGCAGAGGCGAGCGAGCCGCGGAGATCGGGACGTATATATATATATACGTATGTACATGCAATTTATGCATTATTCATAAAGCCGTCGGTAATGCGCAAAAATAAAACCCGATCATCTCTTCTTCGTCGCTGCTGCTCTGCGCTCTTTTGCTCGAGACGCTGCAGCGGACGTAATTCAAGCTAATCAAGCGCGGTATATGGTGATATGTATTATAAGCTTATGGGACGGAGAATGAAAAGACTTCATTGAGTTTCGAGGAACGGAAGAACGAAGAAGAAGAAGAAGAAGAAGAAGGAGCGCGCGGGGAGAGGAGCATTTAAAAGTGAAGCGGCAAAAACGATTGAGGGGGCGGGGGAGCGAGGTTTCTGCTCCGCGGGTCCCCGTTCCCCCGGACGATCGAAATACATATTCCGGCGTTATGAATAATCAATCGGCGCGAGTCGTGCGCTTCTCTCTTTCTCCTGGATGCGAGACTGCGAGACGCAGAGGGAGATAAAGGTTGTTGTAGGTGGTATCTTCTTTTTACATCCTCCGCCGTTTCTTTTGCTCTCTCTCTCTCTACCTCTTTCGAAATTCTTTTCTCCGAGTCGCTTCGTTATCTTTGTTTCTTTTTATTTTCGATATTCGCGTGGTCGTAAATCACGACGAATATTGCGCCCCGTGTGTGTATGTATGTGTAAAGGTATTTTTACGTGTACATGCGCGTGATTTTACAATGGAGGTGACATGAGAGGATGCTCTTTTGGAGTTGTGAAACAAACGTACGTTTATTATTCTGAGTTGTTACAATTCATATTTTAATACATCAAATGTCGTGACTTGTTACGGTTCAGCGCAGAGTACGAATGCTGTAATTTTTTTTTTTTTTTTTTATCTCTCACCATGTGTAACATTTAAATATTGTTAGGGTACTTTAAGGATGGTCGGGAGTTAATAAGAAAATGCAGAGATCAATGTAAAACTATGGGAATCCATAGTTTAAAGTGTTATCAATCACCTTGAATTTTTTCAGCATTCACATGGGCCATTTTTTTTAAATAAATCAATGCTCTTTAACGTTTGTACGTTCTTATGCGAGTTCACCTCAAATTATTTTTTCAAGTAGACAAAAAACTTGTAAAAATGCAGAGATGTGAAAAGTAAATATATACAATGATAAATAATTGTTTCCTAAGTGGGTGAACAAAATGTTATTATACAATATGGCGCATTTCGGATAATATTAATGTTTAACGAGAACGATAATACCCGCCATCAGCTGCGGTAAAGAAGATGCGCGTTAAAGGGGTACTGCTACGCAGCGGATTTGGTTTCTGCTAGCCAGCAAGGATTATGCTCTCCACTCATTCCCCTGTTATTAGAGGCTATTATTGTGTGTGAGAATGTGGAGGAGAATTATGTTTGAATTAATTTGTTCGGGATAGCGCGAACGCAGTCCCGGCGGGATATTCGCAAGGGTCAACCCAATCGTAGTGCAATGAAAGGGCCTCGCCCTGGGGGAACCGCCTTGTTGATCACGGTAACCCCTGCGCCAGGTAAGTATGCTTTACTGGGCTCGTTCAGTACTACTTATTCCCGAAACTTGAACACTTTGCTGATGAAATGCCTCTCTCGTCCTCTGGCCGCCTAGCGGATTTTCGGCGAACCTGCTCGCTCGTATACGGCAGGCGCTCTTTTGGCGCGCTCGTTTGAGTTTGGTCTACTGCACCATTCATTGAATTCAGAGCAGAAAAGTGTCATTCTTCGTTTATTAATTGGTCATTTATTTACAACAATTATATAAATAAATTTTCAAGATTCAATTGCTCCTTAAAGGTAGCGAAAAATTATTGTTCAAACTTCAAAAGTGTAATTAAGTAAAATAAGAAAACCAATAAAACCGCAAATTGAGTAGACATTGAACTTGACTGAACAAACATGATAAATGATTCATACTAATAAGAGTGTAAGGCTCGGCTCCAAACAATGAATGGCACTGAAACTTCGCTGCTCGGTGCAATTACTGTTTTCAAGTACATCCTACGAAGCGATTAATCTTTGATGATATCGACTGCGACGACTGTGATACTGTTTTGTTGTTATTTTTTAATAGTTTTGCCCACGTTAGAAAAGAGGAAACTAGGTATAAAATAAATGGGAAAAAAAAAAAAAAGAAAGTCGATTCCACCGAGAATTGGCAAGACTTGCAACACGAGTAATAACAAGAGTGCCCTGCTTGAATAATAATCAAGCTCCGGCCAGCGTGTGTGTTATACACCGTATGGCAGGTCTTCCAAATAATTCGAGCAGTTTCACACGTCAGCTTGGGTCGCGTGCAGGGAATTCCTCGCGGATGCAGGGGGGAAAACGAAGCCGCCGCCACTGCACGATGCACGAACGAGCGATGAAGCTGTAGCGACCCCCGCGGCATTGACTGCCCGCCGCCGGCCCGAGCGGGGGATTATAAAGCGGACTCCTCTGCATCAACTCTCTCTCCCTTTTTCTTTCGAACGTCGACAAAGGAAACTAAAAAAGAAAGAACACCAGTCCTGATGTCCGTCAGCGCGGCAGCACCGCGAAATTATACAAATTTCAATTTAGGAGATGGTCCTCGAGCGAACAGCGTGAAACGCCCACACTGCGAGAAAGGAGAAAAATCGTCGCAATAAAGTTGCCAACTAATCAGCCGCGCGACCGTCCCGTCGTAAAGAACCAATTAGAGGGGGGGACGCGCTCTTCACTAAATCACGCGCACCTCATCAGCTCGTCGCTATAAACTTCACCACCTTCCAAACAGAATACTACGACGACGACAAGCAGGAGAAGGACGATGGAAAAAAAAAAAAAGAAAGAAAAAAAAAAAAACAAAGAAAAAAAACAAAACAAAAAAAAAAAAAAAAAAAAAAAAAAAAAAAAAAAAAAAAAAAAAAAAAAACGGGAAGCACATATACCTTACAACGCGCGGCAATAAGCAAACGAGCTACACGGCTCTGCAGGTATACGCGATGTATACATGTATGTATACAAGTACGACCCGCGAGTCACCTCGTAGTCGTCGTCGTCGTCGTCGTCGTCGTGGAACCTTTCGTCTCGCTGATGTTTTACGATGTACACAACGTATAATATAAGTAGAGAGAGGGACTCACCTGGAAGGCCGAGTTGCAGTTCTGCTCCTTGGGATCATTAAGGAAGATGCGCGGGTCCTTGGCCGCCGCGTGCCAGTGCTCCTGCGCGTAGATCGAGTTCACCTTCATCCCGGCCGCTCGGGCGCCCGCCGTCGGCGCTTTATTACTATTATTATTATTACTACTGCCCGTGACGTTGTTCGTGCTCGTCGTCGTCGTGGTCGTCGTCGTCGACGTGGTGTTGTTATTGCTGGTGGTACTGGTGGTGCTGCAGCCCAGGGGCGCCGCGAGGGCCTTGTCGTCGACGGCAGGGCCGAAGAGCCCGTCCGGGTTGGCGAACCTCGGCATCGCGCTCGTCGAGCCCGCCAGCGCCGTCGTCGTCGTCGTCGAGTCGCTGTTCGTCGTGCCGCCCCCGCTGCTGCTGACTGTTACAGGAATCACATATACATGTATACATAAGTATATCGCGCGGTCCGCGGTAGGATCGTTTCGACGGATGGTATGATAAAACGCCGAACGCGTTTGCCGATCCCGGACACTCGTGGGTACTATTTTATACCCTTGGTAAGTGTACTCGTCCGTGTCGGCGATCGAGGGTACATGACAAAACGTTTACGAGCATGATACAAGAATCCCGTTTTTTCCCACTTTTTTACGGGTAAAAAAGAGAGAGACGGGGGGGAAGAGCCTTACCGATGCTACCGGCGCACTCTGTGCCATTGCAGCCGATGGCGTAGACGACGCCCCCGCTGAGACATCCCGGGGCGAGGGCGCACAATCCGGGCAGGCCGAAGATCGCCCGCAGCTCGGCGCTCCTCCCCTCGTACACCGCCTGGAGCTCCTGCTCGTCCGTCCGGCTCAATTGTGCCGGATGGTGGTGCTGCTGGTGGCCGGCCTCGATAATACCCTGGCCCGCCGCGCCCGACTTCACCTTGCAGTGCTTGCAGTCCTGCTTCTTGCGCCTCCTGCGCGCCGGTCGCTCGACGCTGCTGCTGCTGCCACCGCCGTTGCTCACGAGGCTCTCGTCCCGACTGCTGTTCTCGCTGCTGCTGCTCGAGGAAGAACCGGCGGGTGGACGGCGCGAGAGGGAGAGAAAACAGAGTATATTATATATATATATATATATATAGTGGAGGCGAGGCGCCGATGTTGTTGCCGCTATAGCGCGAGGGCTGTAGCTGCCGATCGATGATAATTGCACATTGTTCGTATAACTGTATGAACATAGGCTCGCGAGGATTCGTTTGCAACTGTCGGGCGATTAAAAAAACTTCTCGGGCTCACCGGTTTCTGTCGTCCCTGGCCAGCCGATCGATCACCGAGCCCCGGGTGCGCTCCCTGTTGGTCACCCGCACGGACGAGCTGGTGCCCTGGTCCACCGACTCGCAGCTCTGGCTGGTCCGTCTGAGGGGTAGCGTGAGGTTTCTGTGAAAGGCCCCGCCACCGCCGGGCTCGAGCGCCAAACCGTACGGCGCGACGATGTCCTCGTACACGTGGCAGTCCGAGCCGTGGTGATTGTTGTTGTGGGACATCTCCATGGTCCCCCCTCCTCCGCTGCCGGCTGTTCGGTAGGGCTCGAACCTGTGATGCAGGCCCGGCTGGTGATGGGGGTGCAGGGACGCGAAATGTTGGCTGCTGCTGTGGTAGCTACTGCGGGGCCGCTGCAGCGCGCTGTGCTGGTGGTGGTGCTCGCACGGCTGGGAGGACTCCTGGGAGTCGGTGCGCGAGTGCTGGACGGACGAGGGGACCGACAGCTGGTGCTGGTGGTTGATGTGGGACTGTTGCATGTTGTGACTGTGATGGAGACGCTGCTGCTGTTGCTGGTGTTGACTGAGGTTGAGGCTGAGCTGCTGGTGGTGGTTGCTGTTGTTGTTGTTGTGGTGGTGGTGGTGGTGGTGAGGGTGCGCTGATCTGCTCGGCTCATCCTCGTAGGCGCGGTTCTCCATCTGCGATGCAAACAGAAGATGGATTTGAATAAATTAGGATCCTGGTAGCAGCGTTCGTTTGTTTCAAAAGGAAAAAAGATAACGTGTGGCAAAGTAGTATGGATCGCGAGTATCGGTTTGATCCATCGGGGTGGGCAATGATTGTAACAGCGGTAAGTATACGCGTGCGAGCGCGCAACGTATTATATCTTATCAGAAACAGAGAACCGATGAGAATTCGCGCGAGAAACAAAAGTAAAAGTCGCGCTTATCGAACTGTATACTGCCCGGGCTACTAATTAGTTTATGCCCTACTGCGCTGAGACACAAAGAACATGTTATCATGTACATGCACAGACAAGCTGGGCTCTCCATATCCGGCTTCACCTGTCACTACGCCCGCTCGCTTTATTAAATTCTGCGTGCAGCGTGTAATACATATATATATAAACATGTACACACGCACTGCACCCGTCGTTATTAAAATGGGCATTTTTGCCGCCTCGTTATCGGAATCGCGAGGCACGGGCATAATACGGCGGCAGCAGCAGCAGCCGACCTCGTATTTTCCCCCCTCCCGAACGCGTACGATAAATTTTCCCGCCCCCGGGCCGTGTACGGGCTGTTTAACTTGCGCGTGAGCGACCGCTGGTTTTCGGCGTGCCCGCGGGGAATAAAATCGTATATATATACGCGCGCTCGTGCAAGAGTGCGTGCAGCAAATACGAGTGGGAACCGAACGATCGGGACGACGACGACGACGACGACGACGGCGACGAGGAGGGGAAAAAAAAAAAAAGAGATCGGCGGCAGACCCGAGTGTCGATTTTCCTGTCCGCGTTCCGCTCGGCTTGTCGCTGGAATTTCGTGCGAACTCGAAGGTGCGAGCACGCGTATACGTCAAAACGCGGCTGAACGGCTTTTTATTCTATTTTTTACCACATCCAGCTGCCCGGCGGGTGTGCGCGCCCGACACTTTTGCGCCATTACCGTACCTCGGATTTATCAATTAGTCCTAGATACTTACGCGCGCGATATACGTGCGTCCGTCGCGTTGCGCAACTACAATGTATACGACACGTGAATGTAAGTATCCTGCGTGCGTTCGCAGCTGTATAGCCGAGCGAGCGAGTTTATCGGCCCCTTTTTTTCGGAGATCGGTGCATGTAATACTCGACGTTGGCGAACGGATCCTGACGCGCCGAGGAGCGCCCCGGGCCGGGCTCGTTATCGTTTTATCATACATATTTTCGAATCGTTGTCCGTGTGCGTGCTGGGTATTTTTACGAGACCCCTTTTTCCGACAGCCCCCCGCGCGATTTGCGGACATTTTTGCAATACGCCGCACCAACCCCGCAGGCCCGCTTGAAATACGTATGCATGCAAGAGCCGGAGAATCGTTCGAAAGTATCGGGCCCAATGGGCTCCGCGTCGGCCGTATTTACGGCGGGCGTTTTATGCAGAGAGGCTAGGTTATAGCCCGACCGCGGATGATGATATTATTATTATCCATTCGTCTCTACAATAGTGTAGACACAGTGCGCGGTGGATTACCGCGCGAGCCGTGCAGCTGGAGCCCAGAGGTTACGCAGCGAGAGGCATTATAGTTACGCGCGGTTTTTTTTTCTTTCCTCCTCTCTCGAAACGAGACGTGTTTACGAGTAATTACTTTTTAACCGCGTGCTTACCGCGCGGGTTTTAAAAATACATTTTCAATAAACAGCCCGCCCCCCCCCCCCCTCCCACCGTCGACGCGCAGGTATTACGCGGTCCATGAAGTTGGGTAACGGCCAATCGGGAGCGTGACATTTATTTCTCAGCCGGCGGTGGCGATCGAGCGCCCGCTCGAATGATGTTTGTCAATACCGGCGCGGAGTGTACGCGACGTTGCTGTGTTACGACTCGCGGTTGCACCGGCATCGGCTCGCGGCCGGCCGCGATAGATCGCGCACGCTATCTCGCGATCGGATTATTTATCATTTTACAACGCGTTCGCGCCCAAAGGTTGAAAATGTTTCTCCGATCGAACGCGCGCGTGGTGAATGAACTTTTCTTTTTTCATACCATGGCGAGCCGTGCCATCAGAGAGCGCGGAACGGATTTTCATCGCTCCGGACTGGTTAGGGCAAATGCTCTCGCTTTCGCTTGCGTCAGGCACTCCCGTGCATCTCCCGGGACCCAGGAAAAGGCCAAGGAGCAGCGAAAAAAAAAAGGGAGTCGAGAGAGCGGAGAGGACAAAGGGAAAGGGCAAACAAGAGCGGGTGAGAGACCGGGCGAGTATACATAGTATAGGTGTAGGTACCTATACATGTACACACGACTTTATATACCCCTCGAGGGCTTTAATAATAAATCCCGAGAGCGAGGCCGGGAATAAAGCCGGACGGACGGTCTGACTGACCGACTCTGCCCCGCGACGACGCGCCTGTCAGTCCAGTGTCAGTCTGTGGGTATATGTGCTGCACTGCGCGCATATTACATGCACACGTGTGTACAACGTATGCGCGGAGGGTATAGGTAAGAGTAACGAGAGTCGGAGATGCTGGGCTTTTTCTTGTTGCCGAGTAGGCTGTTGCATTTTGCACGGCGGAGGACGACTGATATTCTCGCGCGACCTCGACAGGGGGAGGGTATACATATGCGTGCGAGCGGGAGAGAAACGCGGGGGGGGCGGGGGGGGCGCGGGGGGGGGGAGGGGGGGGTGGGGGGGGGGGCGGGCGGGGCGCGGGGGGGGGGGGGGGGGGGGGGGGGGGGAGAGGCTGCATCAGGATGGTTATCGCGCGATGATATTGGACCTTTTGTCCCGGGATTATGCAGATCTCGCGTCGACGGGACGGACAATGAGCCGGATCGGGGTCCAGCGTCGATGCATTTTCATGGGATCGATCGGAGGATGGGCCTCGTTGGACTGTATAAAAGCTCGGTGTGCCTGAAATTTCGCGAGGATAAAGGGACCCGCGTGCTGTGTAATTTTGTTTCGAAAATTGCTTGTCGCCTCATTTCGGAAGAGTCGATCATCGAGTACACTTGCCGCACCGATTCCTATCGAGAACCGATACAGTGAGAGAGCGAACTGACAGGTCGCCCAGTCGCGCCTGTGCAATCACTGCCCGATTATTCACTTGCGAAACGTCGGACGTCGGGGGGAGGATGGAGATTATGATCGGGCCCCGACTTTTGTTTCTTGCGCGACTTTCTTTTTGCGCCCTCGCCGAGGAGTAATAGCCGAACGAATCGCCGGGGTCCGCCTCAAGGTCGCGCCGCGGACTTAATTGCGCGAGAAGGGGATACTTTATTCGCGGGTCCCCCCTCGTTCGCTCGCGGACCGATTGGCTTGTCTTTGGAGCGGAGAAAGAGAGGAAAAACAGGACGGGCTAACGAGTCAATTATCCTTGGATCCCCCCCTCCTCCTCCTCCTCCTCCCCACCGATGTCAATTTCACTTTACGCGTTTTGTGCATTGTACGGTGCGTCCGTATGTGCGTTCGTACTTGTGTACAGCCTTGCGGTCGTTGCGTACACGCCGCGTGTTTCTTCCCGTCTCTTGCTCCTTTTTTTTCTTTTCTTCCTTCGACTCTCGCTTTTTACAACTTCTCTTCCCTTTTTCCTTGGGTTTTTGTTTGTTGTTTTTTTTTTTGTTTGTTTTCGGTTTGCGAGTAAATAATACGCTGGTTAGTGTCGATACGCGTAACGTTTATTGCCCCGGGAATCCCTTTAATTACGGTCATTCGCGTTTCAATAAAATACCAACTTACCGCGTCGTTGGGCAGCATAATATGCGCTGCAACTGCACGAGAAATTTTCAAAACGAACGCAATTTGCATTAATTTTCCGTGACGTTGTCTATATACAGCCCGTAGCTAAGAATTTAAAGAACACCGCGAGCTGTATTATACCGGCATTCTGTCCAAATTACACGGTAAGCGCCCGCCTTGAGCTACCTATAGTACCGTGTAGGTAATAGGTATGCCTATGTTGACTCACGCACTCGGCGACTGCAGCGTCGAAAAATCCCGGCGATAATCCTGAACGACTCGGTGAACTCTCGTGTGCGTGTATAGGGTAGGCGATCTATTATCCAGTCCTGTGTAAAGGAAGAAAGCGAAGAAAGCGATTTTCTACAAAAATTACTTTCTCAAAAAAACTTTCTTCTGTTCAACGCCCTTCGTAAATTTGTCGCCTCGAGACACGAGAGACGAAGATTTCTTGGGGCACTCCCGAGGAGCGGAAACAAAGATAGGACACCTAGAGGGGTATATGCATCAGGAAGAGAGGCGCGCGCAAGCGGCCCTCGGGTTTTTCGGGGAACACGATGAGCCGGCCGATAAGTGTTCGGACCTCGGCCATCAGGCGTGGACGGCGCCCCCGACGCGCACGATTCTTCTGTACACATACGCATTGGAAACGCAACGGCACCCACTGCTCCTCGTTATAATGACTTTTTAACGCAGATTGGGATCTGGGCCAGAAAAGGGCCTAATGATCTCCTTTCCGCCCCTCTCCGCGCGCAATCATACCGATCCTCTGCACTTGTCTAATGCACTCATACGCCGCGCGTAATACAACACAGTTGGTTTCAGACGTCTCCATTGTGCGTGCTGTTGCTCAATTTTCGTCGATCCTATCTCCCTCCCTCTCCCTCCACGAGATATTCAAATCAAGTCGTACGTACGCGCGCGCATTATCAGGGATCGTAATGACCGTGCAGTGCTCTCTCGGTATGATATTGTTCTTTTTGTCCTCCTCCCCGCAATTACGAGTTCGTTATAAAAAGTAGGAAAGGAAAAGAAGCTTCCGCCGCGCGGGCGTCGCCGCTGCGTCCGCAGGGTGGATTTTTCACGTTCCCCTAATGGTTTATTAATTACATGCGTACGCGCGTTTGAAAAATGCCAGCCGAGTCGCAGGTATCGAAGTCCAAATACACGTGATATACGGGAAGGGGGTAAAAACGTTCGGGAAACGGGGAAGGGGGCCCCCGAAATTTCCCCCCCACAAAAAAAAAAAAAAAAAGGAAGACAAAAAAAAATCCCAAGGGGAACGTACGCGGTGTTACACAAAAGGTGAACGATCACCGATCGGCCGCCCTGCAACGAAGGGAGAGAGAGAGAGGGGCATCGATTACTCGGGGAGGCGCGATTCGTCAGCAGTAGTACATATATAGTGTAGTGTATACAACAGAAGAGGGACTCGCTCGCGCATTGTCCGCCGATGCGTCAGGGCAAGGCTGCCTTAAGTACACCGGGCTCTACAATGGGATCCTCCCGATCCCCGATCGGTATCTCCCTCTCCGTCGCGTCGAGAGCCCGTGCAGTGTGTGTTATAGGTGGCCTGCATCCGTCGCACGGTTGTATACTGTGTATTACACAGATGGGCAGGTAACCGTCACTACTAAGACCAATACCGTGATACCTGGTGGTAGGTATAAGGTAGATCGTATACGCGATCGGCTGGAGATCGGCGCGGAGCACGTGTAACGGAACGAGATATCTCGAGCGTGCTGCTGCTGACGGTACAGGATAGATTTGGAGGGAGGAGGGGGACAGAGACGTCTGCGTTCCTTATTCTCCTCCTGTTCGCTGCCGCTGCTCGACGAGTCCGGGAAAATCGGTTTTCTCGGCTGTACGACGGCTCTGCCTTCTTCTTCTCGGAGCGCTGCGCGCGTCAATCTTTTCCCACCGCTCCGCCGCCGTGTCATCGTGTGCTGGGGGACACTTCGGGCTGCGCGTCTTCTCCGGCGCTGCAGCAATACGCAGATATCTCTGGTCTCCTCTATCGTTCACGAATCGAAGGCATTAATGACGATCCTCCTCGTTCGCCCAGAGCCACCCTGCGACGACACCAACGACCACGGAGAGAGGAAACGCGCTCGTGATCCCCGAGGGCAAGGATCGTGGACTAATTACCAAAAAAAGCCATGACCCACAAGTATATTTGGGGGGGGGGTGAACACCGTGCCAGTCTACGGCCGATCCATCGTACCCGCGAGTACTGCACGTTACGCTACACGCCTACATATACTTTTCCGTGCGCTTCGAGGACATTATACGTCCTTTCCGTCGGCTTTTCTGTCACGCGGGGGGAAGCCACGCCGCGTACAATGCGCGCGCAACGTTAGCCAGCTGATGGCCGGGATGGCTGGGTAATCACGCAACGCCGCGCCGAGCGCGATACGGATGAAACGATGATGGAGTCGACAGCTGTGCAGCGCGTACACGGAGCGGGGCCGCATTTTTCGGATCGGCCCGATCTCTCTCGGGTGATGTGGCGCGCGCATGGTATGATTGTATCGCGTAGCGCGGGGTATACGATCTGTCTTTCGAAGAATGCGCGGCTTCGAACGAATTTTTACGCCCCCCCCCCCACCTGTGCGCCCCGTACGCGTCGGGTCGTCGCTCGCGTTCGGAGGAGTACGGCTGTAAATTGATTCCCGAGCCGATTGTTTTTTGCCGGCCTGATGGCTGCTCGGTTTTTTTTTTTTTTCCTAATCGAACCTGCGTGTATTGCTCATACATCACGTGTGCAGGACTCGATGCTGACTGCCGATCGCGGGTCCGTGATTAATGTGACGCCCGCGATGGCTCGAGGGACGGGAATGAGCTCTGATCGAGCGTGCAGTACGCGAGTTGTGTGTGTGCATGTACTTGTTTTCTTAATTGATATCTTTACGATCAATCACTGTGTAACAGAGTATCATTTTGTACATCGAATATTTTAATAGCGAGGAATCTAATAAATTTCTAGTTCGTTACTACGTAGGATTTCGAGACTAATCTTTCGCACCGAGTGGGCATTGATACTACTGTAACACGAGTCAGTCTGCATCAGGAAACAATGATCCAGCTGCGGAGATATGATGGTATCTTGGTAGTGGAAAAAAAAGCGTGGCGGAGCCGAGTAGTCGTACACTGCTGCACACAGGCATATTATATTAGAGCTGCTTAATTGGGTCTTATCAGGCTACAGTGTATGCGTGCATGGTATTACGTACAACCAGCGGCGCAAGCATTCCGGCTAATACTACTCGGGATCAGCTTCATTGGAAAATATTACAACGCGAGCACTGTATACCCATCTTATGTATCGACACACAATACGCCCAATGAGCGTTTATTGCGAGCGTATCGCCCATCTCCCTCGTTCCCCGCGATGGTCTAGTCCTTCCGCCGGCCGACCACTTTAAAATTAATGCCAACTGGTTATCCATCAAATCGTTGGCCGCCCGTCCGTCAGTTACGTAAAACAGAGAGTGGCTTCGACGGATGGATGGTACACTACGGTGGATCAGGTGCGGATGAGGGGGGGAGGTGTTTCGTTACAGGTTTCGACGGATCACGGATCGGGGTGTAATTGCTATGCTCGATTCGATTCGAGCAGCTGTATAAAATTCACAGCGGCACAATTTATCGGAGCGATTGCGGCGCAAACACGGGAACGGCGGAGGAGCAAAATCGGAGAAACTCCTCCCGCTCGGCGGTAACGAGCCCCAATTTACCGCGCTGCGGCAGCTGCGCGGGGCTGCTCATATTCCGCGCGTGCATAACGAACGAAAAAAAAAAAAAAAAAAAAAAGGGGGCCGGCAGCGCGGGGCGGGCGCGCCCTTTCGC
>JAPYYV010031031.1:0-14331 GCA_030522625.1 Copidosoma aretas | reverse complement strand
TGCTTGTGTCAAGCAGTTTTTGGATGAAAGTCCTATGGAAAATCCTTTCAAGAATAATGTACCAGGAGATGGTTGGTATAAAAGCTTTCTTAAAAGACACCCATGTATAACTGAGCGTTTCCCTGAAGGAGTGACGTCTGCCAGTTCTTGTGTGTCTGAAACTAACTTGAGAGATTGGTTTCAAGAGATTCATAAGTATTTATTCAGAGAAAATTTATTGAAAGTTTTAGAGGAGCCTAGTCGTATTTTTAACTCAGATGAAACCTATTTCTTAGTGTGGCCAAAAATGAAAAACGTTTTGGCCCCCCGAGAAGCGAAAAATGTGTATGAAATCGAAAAAGGTAATGAAAAACTGGATTTGACTGTTTTGTTTACCATTGGTGCAGACGGCAGCACTACTCCCCCAATGATGGTTTTTCCCTATACTCGTTTACCTAGTGCTGTTGCACGATCAGTGCCATATGAATGGGTAATTGGTGTTACACCAAGTGGATGGATGAGTGATAAGCTGTTTTGCGAATATCTTGAAAACATATTTCATCCCTACTTATTGAAAAATAATATTAAACTACCCGTTATATTGTTTGTGGATGGACATGGTAGTCACTTGACATTCGAAGTTAGTGAGGTCTGCTGTCAATTAAACATTATTCTTCTTTGTCTCTATCTTACTGCAACACGAATCCTCCAACCAGCTGATGTTGCAGCATTTAAACCACTAAAAAAACATGTGGAAAAAAAGTGTACTTCAGTGGAGACAAAAAAATCCCACTGCGCTCTTAAATTCGGAAAATATAGCACCTATTTTGAAAAATGCTGTGGATAAATTTTCTTCCAATGATGCTGCAGTGAAAAATGGATTTAAGGCATCTGGCCTTTATCCATAAGATCCTGATGCTATAGACTACACAAAATTTCTAGCCACTACACGGAGAGAACTCTGGCGCTACGGTAGCATAAGACTCCACGTACTATATTGGTATACACCAGCACATACTACAGTAGGCTCGTAATATATTACGTTTGCTCGGGACCATACTAATTTGGTATGGCTCCCGAGCAAACGTAGTATGCGCTGGTGTATACCAATATAGTTCGTGGAGGCTTATACTACCGTAGCGTCAGAGTTCTCTCCGTGTACCTCTTCCACGACTTTCACCTCAACCGTCGATGAAATACAAATAAGCTATCCAGTATTATCAGACGTTTTCACTTTAGATACTTTCACGGAAACTGCAGGACCTGAGTTGTATAAAGAACTGTTATCTATCACTTTGACTGAAGCAACTCAGTTAGAAAAATCCAAAGAATTTATTACTTTAAAAAAAATTCTGATCCTTCTACAAAAATCAGAATCTTGCGTGGAACCTGGCATACATGTCCAGGAAGCTAATGTACATGCACAAGAAGCTGATTAATTTACACAGACAGCCTGTATTATTTCACAAGAAGCAGATAATACTCCAATCACTGAGGATACAAATATTCAGATTGATTGTTTGACAGGCATAGGTATAAATGCAATTAAAACTAATGTACAAAGTGATTTGCAGGATGCAGAAAATGATTTGAATCTGTTACTTGAATGCTCTAGTGAGACTAAACAATCTGTGATTTTATCAAATATTGATACAAGTAGTGCACCGATTATTTTATCAGATAATATCCCATATAGTTATGCATCTGGTGGTGATGTGAACTGTGATAATGTTAGTAATAAGAGTACCAGTAGTCAATAACTGACTGAAAATATGGTAGATTCAAATAGTATGATAAATACAAATATTCAAGAGACTAATAATGGACAAAAAAATTTTGCTGCAATTGGGATAAGTGAAATAAATAATTTAAGTGATTTGAAAGACAGCCAGAATTTTGATGATACAATGGAAGTCAGTGATACTGATGTTTTAGACTTATCTTGTACTCGTTCAGCCAATCGTCCAAGAATACTAAATAATTTTTTGATCTCTCCACCACGTCCTAAACGTAAAGGAAAGAAAATTAATGATAAAAAAACATACGCTATAACATCTCCTGAATGGAAATTAAATGAAATCAAAAAGATAAAAAAAAGTAAGACTGAAATAAAAATAAAAAAAGCTAAGAAAATTGAACAGTTAAAGAAGAAAAAATTCAATGAAAAAGAAAAAATCTTCAAAAACCACTTGCTTTGCAAAAAAAATGAAATAGAAGCCCTCAAACAAGTCTCAATAACAATAAAGAAAGAAAAAATTAACAACTCAGATAATAAAAATACTAAAATAAACATGAATAGTAATGAAAACATTGAATCCATCCAAAAGTAAAACTGTCAAAGTAAAGCACTTTACAATTTTATGTGATAAAGAGAAAATTTCAAGTGTTCAATAAATTACAATTACGTAGAGTTAAAAACCATACCAAAAATATATATTACCCATTCTATTTTTGTAACTGTGATATGAAAGTAATGTATACGTTATTGTACTTATTAAATTTTCTATTTATTAGAAATGTAATACTTTAGAAAATAAACGAGGCGTTTGTAAAAGAAAATTTTCTATTATTTTTTGTCTCATTTCAATACTGATTTTGGTATACGTCAATCACTGTCAGAATGAGGTCAATCACTGCACTAGGTATGTCAATGATTATATTTTCTAGTATTTATCATCATTTTTGATATTTATTCAAACAAAAGTAAAAAAATCGTGTGCATCTTGTGTATATATGCTCTCAGTACTAGTTTAAAAGTTAAAGATTTATTGTTGTAATTTTTATTTAATTTTTTTTTGTTATTTCATTTCTCGTGAGACCTTAAGAGGTCAACCACTGTACCGTTTACCTCTGGTTAAAATCCAAACCTTTCAATTGGCATTGAAAAATGTAGCAAAACATGCTCTTTTAGAAGGTATAAGTAACTTAAAACTAGTACTTTTGTTTAGGTCAGCATACGCATCTGATTGGTGATGATGATCATTCTCTAATAAAATTCGACGTGTTTCACAAAACTTTTTGAAAGAATGGTATATTATACAATTTTATATGTAAATGACGATAAGAAAAATGTATGAAGTCATTTCAATTACTATTAGAAGATATAATCCAGCCCAAGTGTAAAAAATGACTATCGTTTACTGAACTATTTTATTGAACACAGAATAAACAAAAATTCATGTATTCATTAAAAGCACGCCAACAAAAAAAGGTGGCATATATGCCAATTGAAGTTTATATCATTGTAGAATCGGTATGTTACCTTAAGGCTCTCACTATATAGGGCCCGAAGGGGCTTCATCATTCTTAATAAACGTATGATAGCCTATTGACATATATTTTTTATATTCCTTTAGAATTGATTATAACTAAGGCTACATAACGTATTAGATGATGGATAATGATGTAACCTGCGTATGGGGATCCCGAAACGTTCCCTCTCTGTCACAACCGTATTTTTTACATTTTTCTCCTTCTTGGCTAGCGACATGTCCGATATATCTTCCTATATTATATAGTTGTATAAAAAGAAGTCAGTCCCAACCAACCCCCGTCCCCCTCCCCCCCAGCTCCCACCGGGCCCCCTAACCTCCCCCTTAAATCACGTAGTTATTCGTTCATTTTTACGTGATTTTTAACCCAACTTTTTTTTGGGTTAGCTCCCCCCGCTCCCCACCGCTCACCTTCAGCTCCAATCCAGGGGTCTGATTCAGCACTTCAATAATCGAAATACCGTTTGAGAGTTTACCGTCACGTTCCTCCACATAATCGAAGTCAGACACGAAAAAGTTTCGTAAATGTTACTAAGCCTCTTTCCCGCAAGTACAGTGACGATAAACTCTCGAATGGTATTTCGATTATCGAAGTACTAAATCCGACCCTAGCTTCCCTTTACCTCTTCATCACCGCCTACTCACCTCTCACTCACTTGACTTAATTAAAACTCCATCGATAGGATTTTATAATTTAGTTTCATTTAGATTACTCACTTCTACATGTTTTAAGATTATAATTATAATGATGAATGTATAATGAAATCGAATTAGGGTGGAAAAAAGTAACTCTTAGTACCAATGTATTGATTATACAGCATTGAAAAACTTAGCAGTATCGTTAGTTCGTTGGAGTCTCCACAGAAGTTATAAAATAATGAACAATTAAAGCAGCTTATTAAAATAAACAATAATTTATTCTATTTGTTTTACATTTTGGCATTTTATATGCCATCTTAGACCGTCTGATCTTTTAAAACTTTAACACATTTTCACAAATTTTTTTTTTTATTCTCTTCTTTATGAATTCATATATGTCTAAAAGTAAGTTAATGAACGTCATGTATAGAATACAAGAGAAATAACATACGTGAATACTATGTTGGAATGAATCAATGTTTTTTATTTTCATTGCATACTTTCAGATGTCTCTTCAAGTACTTCGCAGTTAAGTAACGGTTAACACAATTTTGAATAGTAATATGTATATGAAGGCAGGGCTAAAGAAAATTGTCAAAGAAACAAGTGCAGTTTATCCTTAGTATTATTCGTGTTTATACACACTATCGATCGCGTTATAAAAAATGAAATAATATTAAAGAATAACGAGAGTATAATATTATACCGAATATATATAGAAAAAAAACCTTGGTTATACTTCCTTTTAGAGAAGTGAGAACAGTGAAACTAACAATTAAAGAAAATTCGGGCAGCTCAAAAAACGTTCCCATATTGCTGGTTTACTCGAAATTGCACACGGTACATCACATGATGTAAAAAATATACGGTGTCTTTCAAAGCAGCTATTGTGAGAGCCAATGACAGACCTGTCATGTTTTTCGCATTATTGAATCAATTGTTACGTGTGGATTATCTAATATTCATGTTTATAATGGTAATAAATTGTCTTATTTATTTTTTAGACATTTAATGTAAAGAAAGCAGGGCAAGCTGATAATTGGTTGATGTCCATCTACTAGCACACCTTGTTTTATATATAATCATATGTAAGCAATAATAAAAATTATAGACAGCTGATCAAAAGAACAAAAATATGTTCTTAGTTGTACGAAGTTCATAGGCATAATGAGTGATCTGACTCAGCACATGTTGTTGCTAATCGATCTATAATCAGTTAGTTTCAAAATAATTTGGTTTATCTGAGATAGTCATCTTGTCATCTTTGCTAACAGTATAACAATCATGCATAATATTAGAGTAAGACGGAGTATACTTCAAGAATATTAATCATGATCAAAGGTTGTAAAATAAGCTGAAAAATAATTCCTCAAAAGAAGACATGATTTATAAAGTCTTAACCAATTATGTGTATTTGTTTTCAGCACAGCATAAGCGTTACAATAAGTCATCGGTATTTACTTTGAGTACAAAGACCAAAAAGAGCTTGTGATGCTTTTATTCATAATGATCATATTAAGATTTTTAGTAATCATCAAAAAAACTTCTTTTTTTAACAAATACTAATCATGCTATTTAAAATTTTTTTCCTACCTCGGGCACTTTTGCAACCCTGGTACACCCTCTGTAGGAAAAACAGCGTTCGCCACTCATGTACATCCGACGAGTTGGGTCCCAACGGTCCCTCGGGCGTTGCTTCGCAAGCGCCCTCGGGCCCAGGGACCGCCCTGGAGAGATGCACATTCTCGCGAAAACTGCTTTTTATGATTCTTTAGTTATTAAAAGTTTAAAAAAAAATTTTTTTTTACTAAGGGCGCAAAGTGCCACTAGCGCTTCGCGCCATAGGGCTGCACTTTGGGCCCTTGCATCGCTTTGCGGGGTATACCAGCATCGCAAACGTGCCCGAGGTAGGAAAACTACTATTAACAGTTTACCTGTAAAAAAAAAAATTAAATTCTTTATTACAACAAATTGTAAGTCAGTAATAAATTTTGCAAATTTCATTTACAAATTTTTACGATACATCGAGTAGAAATTTTTTTTCCATAATAATAATATATTTGAATTCATGCTGTCAAAATATTCTAAACAGAAGAAAGTCTCTTTAGCTGAAAAAAATATCATAAAAATGCTAACAATTGTATGAAATGTTTAAATAGTGCCAATAAAATCTGATGAGCATAAATGCATTAAATCGACGGAATTATTGTACTTATATGAGTATACAGATAATCCTATATTAATGTAATATGGATGTGATGAAATTTATTCAGAAATCCGATTGTTATTAGTATGTTTGTTATAGATTTTATAGTGGCTCTATAAGCATTTAAAGTGAATGGTAAGTTTTTTAAAAAGTGTAAATTTCGGAAAAAATTGTATAGAATTCGTAAATGACACCATATAACACTTAAAGTTAAACTTTGACTTCGAATAACCACAAAACGAGTGGACTTAGCGAAAAATCATAAGAAACCTTTTTTGAAGAACGTCAAATTTCCTACAATAATATCTCTGGGTTAATATATTTCGTTGATTGGCCAAGGTTTTAAACAATTTTAAAGAAACACAAGAACTCTTCCCATGTTATTTTTCATTTAAGACTTTGGCCGTCGTGGGGGCCAGGTTACTATTAATATTGAGAGCTGAAATCTGGCAGAAATTTTTTAAAAATTAAACAAAAAAACTTTTTTTAATTAAAAAATTCTCCATATTAGGACCGCCCTAATGTACATATTCATGTGTATCAATATTAACCTTGAATAACCAGGAGGCCTTAGCAGTTAACAATTTGTAACAATTATTCAATAAGGCGGTGAAATCATTTAATGCGTTTACTGTATTTGTTCAAAAAAACTTAAGTTTTGGGAATTCAGAAGAGTAGAAACAGATCTGTTTCAATTTGAATTGGAAGCATTGGAAGTTTAAATAGATGACATGGATCTATTGATGTGCTCCTTAGAAGAAACTTTTCGTGTCACATAGAAAAAACGACAGGTAGAGTTCAATATGCAGTCACAAAAATTAAGCAGTTTTTGGCTTAAGGAAAAGAGCTTAAGTAGGAAGTTACAATCAAATATTATTTTTCATGGACTAAATTATAATATTATATTGCACATACGTAGCGGAAATTTACCTATGAAGCAGAAAAAATATAATGTAGATTTGAAATATGTGGTTGAGTTTAATTGCAATGACACAAGGATATATACGAAAACTCGAGGCGAGAAGGGTAAGCATTCATTTGAGGATGAAAAAGGGTAAATTGTAGATTCAGATTTACAAAGGTTATGTAAGGTTTAAATGTAAATACACCGGGATATATATGAGAAATAGAGAATGGAATAGTTAGCCTTGAAATAGGCATAAGAAAAAAAGAAGAATGTTTAAAAATAACCAATCAAAAGGATAAAAACAGTTTCTGTAATAATAAAGATTGCGTAAATATTATATACATATACATATGTATCAATATTAACCTTAAATAACAAAAATATATAAAAGTAACAATACTGAAATATGGGGTTTTGGCGCGCGGAGCGCGCAGGGGGCGAAGCCCTATTAGTGTATATACATATAAATATATACTACATAATATACATATACATACTAGTGGGGCTTTGCACCCTTCGTGCTCCGCGCGTCAACCCTCATATTTAAATATTGTTACTCTAATGTCTGAATAATAAATACGACAATTTTTGTTTCCATGTACATATGCGAACAAACATAGATAATTATTATGATTATAATCAAAGTGATCTCATGAAAATTTGCTAAAAATTTAAACTAATTTAGTCAATTTATTAAATGATTTTACTGATTTATCAAATAATTGTTACTAATTAAAAATTGATAAGGACTCTTTTTGTTATTTAAGATTAATATTGATACATATGTATATGTATATAATATTAACGCAATCATTATTATTGCAGATAATGTTATGATCCTCTTTTTTGGTTACTTTTAAACATTTTACAATTAATTATGGATATAAGTTGAAAGTTAGATATTATTTTAAATTTCATACTTAATTTTTGTAATTGTTAATCTATTATTAAATTATTTTACTATTCCTTACATAGATTTTTATATACTTCCACACTTGCTTTTTATGTTTCATAATTATTTAAAATTTATATCCCTTTAAATTATTACTAATTTTATTTTCATTAGAGTATAATATGTAATTGATTAAACATACTACAACTTTTTAGAATTTCTTTTTACATTAACATAATATTATAATTTATAACGCATAACATATCATTGAAGTTTTAATCTTAACCCTGCGTTGCCTCATTTACCTACATAAATATCTTCTACATTTACATAAATCATCTTCCTCCTGCATATGTTTCCATTATCTTCTCATCCTATATTTCTAACTGATATTATTATTTTTTTATTTTTCTTTTTACATAGCAATACGTGCTGTAAATTTTTTTTTTCTACCATTGCAAAGACGACAGTCTATCACTTAGAATCTTTGAAACTCACTTATATGTTTTTCTTTTCGCTTTATTTTTCTCTCAATGTTTTTTTATTTTTTTTTTATTTTTTACGGATGATAGATTTGTCAATTACCATATAATTTTTCTATATTTTATGATTGATGAAAGTTTCCTTTCTTCTGTGAAATGATCTTTGATTTTCTTAAGTTTATTTTATTTTGCTGCTTTTTTATGAATCCTACGTTTTTCCATCCTCTACTTTTTATATACAACTTCCACTTCTTTGACTATTTTGTAAGATTATTATTAAATAATTCCGTTATTTCTTCGATTAGGCATAAATAAGGACATCAACTCTAAATCATTTTTATTATGTGAAAAAGTAAATTTCTTCCCTTTTTCTTATGCCTGTTTCTACGCTAACTATTCTTTCTTAAATTTTGAAGTTTTTTATTCTAAAATTTATGCCTACCCTTCCAGCTTCTAGTTTCCATATATATCCTTGTGTCTTTGCATTTAAACTCAACTATATATTACAAATCTGCCGACTATTTTTTCTGTTTCATAGACAAGTCTCCACTACATATGTGCAATATAATTTTATAATTTAGTCCATGAAAAATAATATTTGATTGCAACTTTCTACTTTAGCTTTTTTGCTTAAGCCAAAAACTGCTTTGACTGCCCATTGAACCGTACTCGTCGTTTTTTCTATGTGCCACGAAAAGTTTCTTTTAAGAAGTCCATCAATGAGTCCATGTCCTCTTTTATAAGTTCCAATGCTTCCAATTCAAATTGAAACAGTTCTGTTTCTATCCTTCTTTATTCCTAAAAATTTCGATTTTTTGAACAAATATAGTAAATACATTAAAGGATTTCACTGTTTTATCAAAAAAGTATTACTAGTTGAAAACTGATAAGGGCTCTTTTTGTTATTTGAATTAATATTGATACATATGAATATGTATATTAAGGTGGTCCTGATATGAAAATTTTTTAAATTTTACTTCATGACTGTCCTAAATCGGTTTCGAATAGATAAAAAAAAAATCCTGCAAATTTTAGCTCTTAATATTAATATTAACCCGGCCCCCACGACACCCAAAGTTTTAAATGGAAAATAACATGGAAAAAGTTCTTGTGCTTCTTTAGAATTGTTTAAAACCTTGGCCAATCAACGAAATATAATAACCCAGAGATATTATTGTAGGAAATTCGACGTTATTCAAAAAGGTCTCCTATGATTTTTTGCTAAGTCCGCTCGTCTTGTGGTTATTCGAGGTCAAAGTTTAACCATAAGTGTTAAATAATGACATTTACGATTTTTCTACAATTTTTTCCGAAATTTAATCTTTTTTTAAAAATTTTTATTTACTCTAAATACTCATAGAGCAACTATAAAATCTATAACAAACATACTTATAACAATAATTCTGAATAAATTTCATCACATCCATATTACATTGATATAAGATTATCTGATTATATATACTTATATCAGTACAATAATTCCGTCGATTTATTGCATTTATGCTCATCAGATTTTATTAGCACTATTTACACATTTCATACAATTGTTACCATTTGATTTTAAAGGCTTTTATAATTTTTATTAATTTTATGATATTTTTTTTTAGCTAAAGAGACTTTCTTCTGTTCAGAATCTTTTTACTGCATAAATTCTAATATTTTGTTTTTTTAAAAAAAAGTTGTATATATTGTGAAAATTTGTAAATAAAATTTGCAAAATTTATTACTGACTTACAACATGTTGTGGTAAAGTAATTTATTATTTTTTTGCATGTAAATTTTTATAATTTTTTTAATACTTATAGATGAAGTTATTTTAATTTGTATAATAGTGTAACCAATATGTAAACAGTATAACATTAAACATCAGACAAATATTATTTTTTTAAAAGGTATTAGTATTAAGACAACTATTTTTTTTAAATAACTGAAGGATCATAAGAAAAATTTTAATAGCATGATTAGTATTTGTTAAAAAAATAATTTTTTTTGATTATTAATAAAAATCTTAATTTGACCATTATAAATAAAAGCATCACAAGCTCTTTTCGGTCTTTGTACTGAAAGTAAATACCTTTATTTACCGATGACTTATTGAAACGCTTATGCTGTGCTAAAAACAAATACACATAATTGGTTAAGACTTTATAAATCTTAAGACTTTATAAATCATGTCTTCTTTTGAGGAATTATTTTTCAGCTTATTTTACAACCTTTGATCATGATTAATATCTTTTTATTATAAAATTCAAAAAAACAATTTTTCACTTAACCGTTGCTTTCCGTGCATATACCCCTTAAAGTATACTCCGTCTTACTCTAATATTACGCATGATTGTTATCCTGTTAGCAAAGATGACTATCATAGATAAACCAAATTATTTTGAAACTAACTGATCATCGATCAATCAGCATTGACATGTTCTGAGTCAGATTACTCATTATAACTATGAACTTCGTACAACTAAGAACATTGTTTTGGTCTTTTGATCAGCTGTCTATACTTTTTATTATGGCTTCTATATGATTATATATAAAACAAGGTGTGCTAGTATATGGACATCAACCAATTATCAGCTTGCCCTGCTTTTTTTTCATTAAATATTTAAAAAATAAATAAGGCAATTCATTACCATTGTAAACATGAATTTTAAATAATCTACACGTAACAATTGATTCAACATTGCGAAAAACATGACAGGCCTGTCATTGGCTCTTACAGTAGCTGCTTTGAAAGACACCGTATATTTTTTACATCATGTGATATACCATGTAATATGTCGAGTCAACCAGCAATATGGGATCGTTTTTGAGCTGCCCTAATTGTCTTCAATAGCATTTTGGGAGATTTCTCCGTCTGTGTCAATTTATCCGATTTGCTTGTTTTGAGCAGTATAAACTATAGTTGGTTGATAGTTTCACTATTCTTACTTCTCAAAAAGGAAGTATAACCAAGATTTTTTTATCTATATATATATTCGGTAAACTATTATACTCTCGTTATCCTGTAATTTTTTTTTTTTTCGTATCGCGAGCGATAGTGTATATAAACACGAATAATACTATGGATGAACTGCACTTGTTTCTTTGACAATTTTATTCATCTCTGCCTTCATATACATATTACTATTTAAAATTTTGTCAAAGGTTCCTTAACTGCAATGTACTTGAAAAGACATCTGAAAGTATGCAATGAAAATAAAAAACGTTGATTCATTCCAGCATACTATTTACGTATGTTATTTCTATTGCATTCTATACTTAACATTTATTAACTTACTTATAGACATATGTTAATTCATGAAGAAGAGAATACAAAAAAAATATGTGAAAAATGTGGTAAGGTTTTTAAAAGACCAGACGGTTTAAGACGGCATATAAAATTCTAAAATGTAAAACAAATACAATAAATTTTTGTTTATTTCATTAAATTGCTTTAATTGTTCTTTTTTTTCTAGCTTCTGTGGACACTTCGATGAACTAACGATACTGCTCAGTTTTTCAAAGCTGTATAATCAATATATTGGTACTAAGAGTGACGTTTTTCTACCCTTATTTCATTTTATCATACATTTACTCAATTTTTTTTTCTTAAATTTTACTTTGAAATCAAACGAAATTAAGTAAGTATTATTACGCAAGTCCGATTATTTTTAGTATGTTCGTTACAGCTTTTATGGTTGTTCTATGAGTACTTAGTGTGATTAGTAATTTTTTGAAAACAAAAGCGAGTGAATTTGCCTCAAAACTTGTATGTATTCGGTCTATATAAATGCATTTGGTAGTATATGCTAAGTTGAATTCGAATATTTGCTATCTGAAATAACAATATAACACGTCTGCGTATGCTTACTAAAACATTATGGCCCGTAGCAGCCGCCACAACTTTGTGGAAGTGATTAATTCCTGCTCGCAGTGTACAGGCAGAACTATAGTGGTGCACGGGCAGCATCATTGTGGTCCATAGTACGTTCTACTGGTCGGTCAACGAGCTCATCGTGGCCGGAAATCAACCTCACGCGTGACAGGCCGCACTAACGACTTTGCTCTAATGTAAGTACGCTCTTACATGTGGTGGTTGCTACCGGCGCTAGTTTTTTCAGTGTGTCTAAAGTTCCAGCCCAAGCAAAACCTTTTTTTTACTGTTCTAATTATTTTGAAATGAACGGTTTTTTTTAAAAATATTTTCTAAATTGCATGAAAAAAACCAATTTAAATATTTATAAATAGACAAAAATCATTTACGTAATATAACTGAATGTAAAAAGATAGAAAAAAAATTTTAATGTACAAAGTGAGACAGTTTTTTCAAAAGAAATTATTACTTACAGAGGTATGTGAAATGCTATGAGAAAAACGTTGAAAAAAAAATTTGTCAAAATTGCGGTCAAGGTTACTTAAAAGCAAAACACTTAAAGAGACATCTAAAATTATGTAATGAACATGAAAAACGATGATTCATTTCAACATAATAATTACGTTTGTTCGTTTTATTGCATTCTATACTTGAATATTCATAAATAATTTTTACAGGAGTTGATTCCTAATTCAATTGAGTATGAAAAAGATCAAATTGAATGTATTATATAGTTCTATAGTTTTCGAACAAATATTGGCTCTCCGCCCTTTTGTCCTACAGAAATTGTATTGAATAATGAAATAGAGATTATAAGGAGCTGATGCGCTGGGTAGCGGATGAATAAAAACAATTTATATTGCTTCTACTCCCCCTGAAACCATACAACTTTACAAAATGAGAAGATATTTACTTAAATTATATAGGATCTTATAGTTACTTTTTTTAATGACTTATTTGAATTGGACCTAAATTTTATACTTTACCTAAAACACTAAAACCTAAAATTTATAGAAAGTGTGACTGAATAATTTATATCGAAGAAAGTAATAGTGTATTCAAAATTCACAAAGAAACACATAATAAGTTTGTGAGGAGTCTGGTAAGAAGTTGAGGGAGCTTGGGATTATGTAGGGGGAAATATATATTTGTATATATATAAATATTGTGTATTCTACATCAAGCGGGCCTCCTAAATAGCTTAGAAACGGGTATTTTTTTCACCAAACTTTGCACAGACTATCTTTCTCGTGTGTACTTTCATCTCAAATTTTTTCAGAATTACTTTTTTTTGTTGTTCTAAAACGGTGGTCCACAATATCTTAACGACCGTGTTTTTTTTCACATACTGTCCAGGTGTATTGTCATTCAGTAAAATAAACCATTAATAAGCTCGAAATTATAATTTTGTTGGATGTTTCTGACAATACTAGCAATCAACATCCCACTGAAATGCTATATTCAAAAATGGTTGATCCAAAATGTCGGCAAACGTGATTTTTTCTACTTTTTTATAATGTGTTAAAAGCGCCCCCTAAGGGTTGGCTCTGAACATGGTAAAGGGCGTGCTAAGAAGGATGAGAGTCGTGTGATAACGGTTCGGGATGTCCCTCGGAAGTTAGGAGTCTGTGTCGAAAACCTGTCAGGGCCGGGGGTACCCTACCCAGCTTTACTGGCGTGGTATCGGAGTCCTCTTTCTTGGTCGCCTTTTCGGAGTCGGCGTAGTTGGTGGCGTAGTGGATGGTATCGGGTGTCGAGGATCGGCAACAGCGAGGTTGAGTGGGGACGTCCGGAGATGTTGAGTAAGATCCGCCGTGGGAGTCAGAGGCCGTGGAGTGGCTACCGTATCTTGGGAAAAATCCTCGGGGAACTGCACAGCAACGTCTTTGTATGCTTTAGGGGTGGAAGGTGTGGACTCTAAGGCTACCTTCACCACACAACCTGGAGCCAAGCAGGCATCTAGCTTTTGTCCAGCGGACAGACGATTCCACTCTTGCATGGGGTAGGGGGGAAATATATATATATATGGGACGATCCACGTCAACCGGGCCACCCCCTCTGTCCATCACAGGTTTGGTCTAAAAAAAAAAAAAAAAAA
>JAPYYV010031030.1:0-11458 GCA_030522625.1 Copidosoma aretas | reverse complement strand
CCTTCCCTCTCCCAAGTGCTAAGTGCCCTGAGTAGTGCCCTTCTCATAAGGAGCCGGACGTATAGCACTATAATAAATATATATATATATATATATATATATATATATATTATGGATGCAGTCCACTTCGTTAGAAGGTATATATATATTTTACTATTCCGATTTATATACAGTTACTGTCCACGGGGTCGAGCAAATCGCGTGCATCCGATCAAGTCGAGAATCGTGACATTCGTAAGTAATCTCTTTGTTAATTGTGCACTTTACGCGTTTTATTTTTATTCGCATTGGTGAGCATTATCAGCACCTAACAAAACATAAATTACGTGTTGTTTGTCATTCATCATCAACAGTCATAATATTTAATTGGACTGGGAGTATAAATTAATAATGTCCGTACTAATACCAGCGAATGACTTTTTTTTTTATCGTCCGGTGTTTGTTTTCAATGTCGGTTCCCTGCTTCTTTTATCCGCTAATAACCACCTGCCCACGATATCTTGTTACCGAATTGAAAAAAAAAATACCTCACCTGCTCTATAATATCAGACATGCAGCGCATGACTCCGCAATAATGTTTTAACAAGGACAAGCTCGTTGCCGATAATCCAAAGCACAACGCGATTCAGAACGAAGTGACACGTGTACATAACCTCTTTTCTCCCACCCTTCCGAGATCTTTTTACCCATTTTTCTCTTCTTTCGGATTTCGCGATCGTCGAAAGAAAACGTTCGCTTCTCGAATCGCAGATTCTCAGCACGCGCGCGAGCATCCTCTCTCTCTCCTTCTTATCGAAGGACCTTCAAAATTGGATCTCGTTATCGACGCTACGTACGGCAGAGATGTACATACCTATACATGCGAGGCCTCCCAAGCAAGTTGCCACATGGAGGAACGCGTGTACCGGGAATCTGTACGAACAGAAAGGGGCGAGGAAGTGCATGACACGTACTTATGGGTAGGTGCAGCAGAATTTCCACAGAAAAATCGGAACAGGGAGGCGGTTGGCTCGTTCCTCTTTTTCCTTCCGTCCTAAGTATACTGCAGCAGTGCGGGACTTGTTTGCTGAGCAAGAGTGATTGAGACGAGTGCTGGATGATGGTTGTTTTTGCGCGCGCCGCTCGAGCCGTCTTTTCGGAGAAGGGTCGCTTTACCTTGCTCTCGGTTGTTGGCTCTACGAGCGAGTCGAGCGTTCCGATAACGAGTTTTTGTTTCGAACTTTTCCGTTGTTTACCGATCGCGAGGCGCTGTTGGACGTGCTTTACTCTTCGGAAGTGAGCATCGAGTGATGATCTTCAACGTTTGTGATGGCTTTTGTCACACCTCGCATGTGGGCAAAGTTATAACAAATTAAAGATATATTACATGCATGCTTCTTCAGTATTCTATGTAAGCACATGATTTAATGATTTTCTTGCGAATGCGAATGAATTTTATATTCATTGAAATAAACATAATCCTATGCAATAGACTGCTTCATCCAACTTCATAAATACTACATCAAATGATTACCATTTACATTTAAATTTAAACTTTTGCCTCGATAACTGTTCCTTTACGTTCCCCTTTCTCAACTTGCACAGCAGCAGCCCATTTCTACGACAAAAAAATAAAAAAAAAACAAAAAAAAAAAAAAAAAAAAAAAAGAAAAAAATGAAGAAAAAACAAAGCAAAAAAAAAAAAAAAAAAAAAAAAAAAAAAAAAAAAAAAAAAAAAAAAAAAAAAAAAAAAAAAAAGAAAAAAAAAAGAAGAAGACGAAGGGGAGGACGAACGAGTCGCGCCGTCGTTCGAGCGCGAAAGAGAGTCGTCAAAACATCTTTCCCCGCTGTCAGCTTGCATATACATTATGAACGTATGCATATATATGACGCAGGCACTCTGCGCGCGGCTATAATATAAATATCGCATGCAAACGACACGCCGACCATATCGTCAAGCGAAAGCCGGGAGGAAGAAAGGAGATGCGCCGTGTCCGTCGGGGTCGTTTTTGCACGCGCGCGCACGCACATCCGGCCGGATCGTCGTTCGGGGACAATAACGAGAGGTGGCCGGCACGTATTATGTAGGGGGGATGTATGCATAATAGTATATAATGTTGTGGGGGGGACTTCCGACGATTAGACGGGTGCATATTTATCATCGTACCTATATGTATGTGTACGCTGGTGATCCGCTGATGTGCGGAGTCGTGAAGAGTTGAACGTCGACGTCGTCGATTTCGAGCCTAACATACTTATAATGCATCATATGTGTGAAAACGTTCGAGCTGATCTCTTACTCTTTCGCGCCCCTCGTCCCTTTTTTTATCCTGGTTTTTTTTTTTTTCGAGGAACGCGCAGGAGACAGCATAATATGACTCGTGTAGCTTCTTGTACATCACCCGTAAGCAGCGGCTCGTTCGAGACGAGAGCAAGAACGGAGCTTTCGCTCGGATGATGACGAGTTCGCAAAGTACTTACATGTACGAGACACGAAACCAATCGGCGACTGCAGCCGCGCTCCGCGAACGGTCGAGTTATTGATGCGCCAGCGCAGAGCTTTTTCGAGGAGTTCGCGGGGACGGGGCGCTGAGAGTAGGTCGATTCGTTGTGCACTTGCTTTACGTCGGTATGATATTACACGGTTCTCGAGCCACGGTTCGAAAATAGCATCGAACGGGGAAGCCTTTGCCGCAAAGTTCTTTCAACACGGACTTATTGCTATACAGCAGCGAGATAACTATATCCATGGTTCATCGATGTACAGCGTACTCGGGGTATTATACAACCGAACCGCAACGATTTCGAGAGAGAGCAAGAGGGGGAAGCGGAAAAGGGGGCCAAATCAATGCTGTGGACTTGCAAGTTCGATAGGAATATAATAATATGTCTATATGTACTAAACTTGCCGCACGGAGACCGTTCGTTTGCTCCACAACTTATATACATGTATGTATGCGATTCTTCGCGTCCGCACCTTAGAATACATCATACATTTGTCCACACGCGGAGAAAGAGAGACGCGGAGGAGCAGAGAGAAACGGCACGTGTCGTCGCCGCGGCAACGCTTCTATTTTCGGCGCACGAGTTTCCGGTCCTTCCTTATACGTGTTTTAATGTCCGTAAATATATACACGCATGGATGTATGAGCATCTATATAGGCGGTTGGGGGTGGGGGATGGATACTAATGGCCTTTAGCGCGTGTTTTTGGGTAAAGTTATACTCACCGATACTGCTGTCGGGTGTCAGAGCGCTTTGTGTGTGATATAGATACCTATTGTATTGATGTACCATACGTGTATATATAACGCGCATTCAACTCCGTTGGCCTCGTTTTGTGCAGGGAGGCGCGTAAGTACGGAGGACGCTTCGGAACTTTGGATCATATACGGCGCCGATCATTATAACGTCCGCTCGTATCGATACAATCATATGGCCGAGCTGATGATTAAAAAAAAGCTCGCACCTATATACACGCTTCACCGTAGCCCCTTGACAAATCGACGCCGCAACTATTACGTAATCGAGTAGTACACACACCCAACAGGCATTTGAAACGCCCGATCAAAATCGTCGTATACGATCATCATCCGCGGAACACGACCGTTGCAGTATATATATATAGGTACTGCAGCATTTATCGACCGCCGGAGGGCACTTGTCGCGCCGGTCGCAGCCGTTTGACGCGCTTGATTATATACGTCCGCGGCAACGGAAGAAGAAGAAGAAGCAGCGGAACATAACTGCGTATTATACTTGTGTGCGGGCTCTTGCCGAAACGAGAACCGATCGGTGCACCGCACGCGCGTGTGATTTATTCATACTTTTTGCAGACAGAGCACGGAGAATAGGAGCGGAAGTCGAGTTCCCGTACTTATTACACTTATACCCTATTAGCGCGCGGAACGACTGTCATGATCCTCGAAATTGACCTCCGCGATCTCAGCTGCCGCGACTTATAGCTCTCGCGTTCCCCTGTACCCTGTACCGGCTAAACGTGGGCGCGCGCGTCGATACTTTTTGGGCACGGCTTGCTGCTGCCGCTGCTGGCGTACTCATACCGAGAGTTGTACATATACATCCAGCGGATTTGTTCCAGGGGGGAGGAAAGCTCGGGCCAAGGACTATTCTCGCTGGGGGGGTGGGGGGGGGGGCGAGCTTGCACGCCCTCTCCTTTCTACGTGTTCGTTTCTTCGTTGTCGCGGGACGTGGTCGAGGACACGATTGTTGTTGCGGATGATTTTCATGTCGCGTTGTGGTGCTTCTGATTTCGAAATGATTACTTTGTACTTTAGTTTCCCGGAAACTTTTGCGCTAAGAGAAGAAAAGGTTATGGTAAACATGGTACGTTGACTATTAACGTGCGAATTTTTAAGAGGTTTCAACCTCTCATACGTTTATAATTAACGTGTGAATCCGTACCGTCAGTTTGTACAAAATGTGTGATGATTATTGGCGCGGGATGTAAGTACTTTTCGTTTTGTTCAGCAAGTCTAGTGGTTTTTTTTTAAAGAGACGATATATCATCTGGGCTTGAATACAATCAGGATATCAATTTAGGTTTGAGAGATTAGGTTTTGGGACATATATTTTTTCCTCTCCCGCACAGCTTTGCAACATTGATACACACGAAACAATAATTTTGTACATAAGATCCAAAGTGTGCGGTACAGCAAGCGGGCTCACTCTCACCGCTAATTTGAAAATGTCATTGTTCAAAAACTCTCTCTCTCCTAATAAAATACTACTCTACTCTACTCTACTCTACTCTACTCTCTCTCTCTCTCTCTATCTCTTGGCATTAAACAAATTCATATTTGCCGAGAATTTTTGCTCCCAAAAAAATCGACAAATCTCCCGCGACGTTCGACGACGAAACTTGGCACGCCCTTACCGAAAGAAAGAACGTCCCGAACACGCGGCGCCGAAAAAAGAACCAACACTACACACACGCGCGCGCATATAAAAGCGACTGCAGCAGTAGTACAAGCGAAGGAAAAACAAGATGCGCCCGCAGACTCGCGAAACTGGGTCGCAGACTCCCTCCCTCCCGCTCTTATTATCTTTTCCGCATATCTCTCCCCGAGCCCCGGGCTCTTTATCCTTAATCGTTTCGCGAGGAGACGCGCGCGTGGATGTCGTGTACATACAGGTTACTCGGGTACACGTGTGCATCCTCCTCCGGATGGTATAGGGACGTCGATGTAGCGGCAGTTTCTACAGCTTGCGGCGGGAGTTCGCGTGGGAGGGGGCGGTGTTTTTCCAAAAGTTCGGGGCAGCCGTGCCGGGAAAGTTCCGCCGGCGAATTGTTTCTTGCCGGCCTTGGCTCGAGCCCTGGGGGGAGGGGGGCGGGGGGGGCTAGGTTTGTACGTATATTAATAGAATACATCGCTAGCTTGGAGTTTGCAATCGGTCTTTTTGGCGATGATTTTCTTTCTTTTTTTTCGGTTACACTGCGCAATTTAATTGAGACTAAAAACTATTCTCACCACCCTTTCGAAAATGATGGATCAACCACTGATTTGTAAACAACTCGTTGTGCTTTCGGTACGTCTATATGTGTATTATAGTGATGACGTTATTCTCAATCTTCTGCATTTTGTTGAAATTATGTATTTGATTTAATTAACAGGCACTCAACCGCCGTACAAAAAATGTTCGCTGCGTGCATGGGCATGTTCGATTAAAATCTCCGTTCAATCAAGTTTGACGACGTCTCATTTTGAAGGTAAGAAGATATCAAACCAAGCGTCCATTAGACAACCGACACGAGTCGAGTTACTCTTTACACGGAGAAGACCGCCCAGATATTCTTTCCCAACACGAGCAAAAAGTCTATCACGAACACCCGAACTGGCACGCTCGATCGAGCGATCCTCGTAACTCTCGGCAAACTACCCTTCCTTGTAACCCGTAACGGCCGATCAAAAAAGCAGGTCGATCGCGCGCCCGTTCTTATACATCGAAAATTTCAATGCACCCTCGGGACGAGATAAACACGCGAGTAAGGACGTTACGGCCCGTTTTCACGTTCCGGCGGTTTCCGCTTTTCTTCCTTCCTCCGCCGCTCCTTTGCGCTCGCGTGTCCGGGGGGAACCCGGGCGGTTTTTTTTTTTTTTTTTTTCGTTCTCGCGACCCAGTTGGTTACGCCCCTCTTTCCCCGGTAATTTTGGCGCATAGATTGGGGCTGCCAGATAAGTAACCGAATGGCTGGCGTTCCGATGTCTTCTTCCGCTCGTAGCTGTGGCTAATGTCTATTCTCTTCATCTTTTTTTTCGACAGGGTGGTGGTATTTTTAGTTAGTTTTGGTCGGAGAAGTGTGGTTACTCGGGATAGGTTAAATTTTTTTTTTTTCAGCATACCTACGCTTTTATTTTGACATTCTCTAGCTGTCAGTCACGGAATGGGTGGAGAAGCCAGTGAGAATTAGTGTGAACATTTTGTTCACCAACTTTTCTGTCCGTTAAGTAAGTACTTGCAAATTGAGGATCATGGGGTTTGAACAGATTGGATCGCTTTCAATTATCAGCTCCTCGATAGCTCGTCTTACCAGACTCGACTATTTCTACTTAGTTTTGCCAACTACTGACTTTTCGAGGTTCAAGGTAAAATTTGAACATTCAATAGGTCTTTAATAATAAAGTAAGGATTCAAAATAATTGTGTACGACACGCGTGATTTAATCGATCCTAACTTTAATCAATTTCACGAACCTTAACGAATAATTTTTTTTTTACTATTAGTAAAAGTATATCTTACTACATTTTTTCATTTATTTTTTTCTTAAAGCAAGCAATAGAACGTTGTATCAGTGGCTCGATTAGTATCGTTTTTGTCTCACGGGAAAAAAATAACACATAAGTAAGTCGTGTTTCCAATAAAGTTTATTTTAAGGATCCGATGCTCGAAAACAGCGTCGCATAAGGTTGCACGGCTCGTGAGTCAGGCGAAACGTTTTGAGGCGGACTTGAAACGCTTTTAAGGACTGCACGCGTCGCCGAAATGACGCGACGCCTTCGCGCGAAAAATCGTCTTCTTCTCTCGTGTAGGGGGAGGACAAAAAAAAACCATCGAGTGTACGCGGTATTGATTTCGCGCGATGGGTAACCTAAAAACTTTTGGCGCCGTTTCAAGTACGCGTCTCCGAGAACGATGTCAAGGAGAAAAATTGTGTCTCTGGGTACAAGGAAAATCATCCAGAGTAGAGCTCTTTCTCATTATTCCAGATTGGCCCGGCTAAACGGTTGGGGCCAAGGCTCCCGGTCGAGTTCTATCCAATTTCGCCTTCCGGCAGAAGCGTTCTAATTTAGGTAATGTGCGCAGGTAGTTAGTTCAAATGTACGTATACTTACGTGATATCTCTTACTTTTTCTCAAGTCTTTTGCGATGATTTTAAAAATTTTTTTAATTAAACCTCATGCGCGTATCGAAGCTTTATACCAAGTCACATGTATAAAAACGATTCATCGAACGCTAGTGCTCAATCGGTATCCGTGCTATCGTTGTGCAAATATGTTTTGTGAATGATTGAATGGTTGGGATCACGAGAGTTTGATGAGGTAGAGATTGATTGTACTTATTAGTTTTCTACTAGTTAAGTAAGTGTAGCGCACCCTGCCTGCCCAGGTCCACTATTCACTTTCGGAGACTTTGCAGGTTCCAAGGAGCGTTGTTCGTTTGGGGGATTCATAATTCCTAAACATCATTGCAGCAGCAACTGTGATCACCCTTTTGTTAATATTTTTGACAATAGTGTTCTAAGTACATATTATGATCGAAAATTTTGATAAAAATTTTCTTTTATCATGATTGAATAGTTAAAGAAAATATCAGTTGATCATCACATAATCAAAGTCTTAAATCGCAATGTTGATAAACTGTTTAATTAGCGTAAAAATTATTTGAATCAGCATGACTAGCATATAGAACTCGATACTGTACTATCTTTTTAAAATTTTCAGTAGATAAGTACGTCAGTAGACATGAAAAACAGTGACTTTTCATCTTTTGAAGCTTTTTCAAAATTATTATTAAATATCTTGTTTTTTTTTTGTTTTTTGTTTTTTTTTGGAATATTTTTTCACATATTTTTGAGACCCTTTTGATTTTGTTTCGATAGACATTAACTGAGTTAGTTCGTAGTTTCAAAAAGTTGTCACGATTTACTTTATTTCATTTTTTCAGATAATTGGGCTAAAATAACTTTCTCGAATTAAACGAACATTTTAAAACGCCAATTCATATTTAAAAAAATTATATTGAGTAATTGCATGATATGAATAATTAAGTACTGTACGCAAAAACTCATCAGCGATCAACCTTACTTCAGTTATAATTCAGCAAAATACACCACTACATTACATTCCCATCTCCATACACACTCATCTCCTAAAGAGCGGATGCGCAAACCAGCACCGGCGCGATACACAAGGGCGTACACTCACCAGAGCGCGCGAATTCCACGCGAAATCGAAACACCCCCGCCCTTCTGTCCCTTTCTTTTTTCTGCTTCAGACACACACACACACACACACACACACACACACACATACAGACACACTCGAACCTTTGGAATCCAGAAGCAGAGCGCGCAGCAGCCGAGTGGGCAACAATCGGTCCTCGATTGGGCCCGAGCTGCATGTCCTCCTACTCCTCCTCACAGTCCACTATAACTCCTTCGAAACTCGTCTTCGCGGACGATCGCGAGGCAAAGGAAGAGGGGGGCGAATACGAGAGAAAGAGAGAACAAGAGGAGGACGAAAGAAAGAAATAAAGGGCGAGTGAGAGAGGGAGAGACTAATCTCGAAGTAGCCCGTGTAATCGATGCTTTTTTCTCACCGCGCGCGCCGCGGTTAGGGACGACAAGAGAGAGAGAGAGAGCGATGCGGGAGGTGGTGGTGGTAGTGGAGGGGGAAAAAGCCGGCCGGCCGGCGAGAGCTTAGGAACGCGAAACCTGCGGTATATATGTACCCACCGTGTGTGTATTATACTTGCTCTGCTGCGCGCACCGTGTACATACATTATGCAGGTTATCATGTGTACAGAGGTACCTACTGCATTGATGTGTGCATACATGCAGAGAGTTTGCTCTCTCGCGGCGTGGTACAGTTCCCACGTACCTTTTACACCCCTTTCGATGGGGGGGGGGGGGGGGGGGGGCCCCCCCCCCCTTTCCCCCGTCCCCCCCCCCCCCCCCCCCCCCCCCCTAGTTGAGAGGCCAGAGTGTCTGTATAGCGAGGCCAGAGGAGAGGTAGTACTTCGGACAAGGGATACAAAAAAAATCATACGACCTACTTGTTTGCATCTTCGCTTTGGAATCATATTACACATGCCAAGAAATGTAACCTCGTAACCTCGTGACCTTGGGTCGTAATATACTCTGAAAAAAAATACTTGTATTGAAGATCAAACGTTTTCTTTTATACATAATAATTATGAACATAATTTTTTTAAACTTCTTATTACACTTATAATAACTCATTAGTTTCTTTAAGATTTATAGTTTTGTAAAATAAGTAAATAGTACTCATTAAAAACCGAAATATACGAATAAAAAAATATTTCCTTAGATAGTTGAATTTTTTATTTCCATCTGTTCCAATCACCATCTTATAAGACGTTATTACTTTTTTACAATAACTATTTTGCAAAAAGGATTGAATCATATAACATTCTCAATTTTTTTTAAATCTCAGTTGGTATCGATTCATACACAATATAAGTATTTACTGTCCGATTCGTTGTAAATCTACTAGACTCAATTTTTTGATAATTATAATATTGTTTAATTGATCTCTCAGCATTACAAAATAATTATAATACTATGTAAACTGTTGATCATTCGATTTAAGATGTTTAAATACAATCCAATTACATGTATATAACTTAGGTACTTCAAAACATTTTCTTTTTACCAGAGTTTAAATGATAATTTATCAGCTATTCTTTTTTAAATTACCTAGCCAAGAATATTAGGAATCCACACAGATCATTTATTTTATATTTTACACGTACGTGACAGATTTATATTACAATATTAATCAAGTATCTTCGCAAACATTAAGAGAATTAGCATTTTCGGCACTTTAAGACAAGTAGCTTATGCGTAGAATATTTTTTCCCCACAGTGAAAAAAAAACGAGTGCTTTAGCACGGCAATATTTTGGATAATTTATTTGGCTACCCCTACTAGGAGTAAATCTTACGGAAATTTTATTGTTATCTGGCAGTTTCTGCAAGGCTCTCTGAATAAAACTAATGTAATGACGATCAGCAACAAACCAAGTAGAAATAGCATTAGAGCCTTGCAGTTTCTGCAAAGCTCACTTACTAAAGTTTTGGGCTGCTTTGCGATAGGTTGGATCTCAGTGCATTTTCTCAACAGGCAAAAATGTTGTGTTACTCTTAAGTTTTAATAACACTTTTACGCTGGTCATTTTAAGTATTTAAAATTCATTACCATAGATGCGTGATTAACATGTAACGATGGACCATTCTGTGCTGGATTCATTATTTTATTAAAACTTATCCTAGTTGGAGAGGAAATTGACAAATAAGTCACATTGTACTGTACATAATTTTGTCTAAAATTTAGATACTACGTACTACATATGGGAAGTGTGTTTATAGTAAATGGTTGTTTTCATTCAGTTGATGTTCTAGATTTATAGTTGCTGTATTACCTTTCCAGGCATGCGTGAATTATTTAAGGTTTCGAACAAAGTAGATAGTGCACAGACAATCTTTCAAACAAAATTTACGTTAAAAATCGCTAATCTAGCTTTTTAATTTTCGTCTGATGTGTTACTGTTGTTTAATATTATTACTTAAAAAAAGCAATGACTAGGTATTAATATACAATTATATTATTATATAATATACTGTCAACACAGGAATTTACAGCTTCAGTAGGCAAGCATTGCAGAAACTGCAACGCTCTAATGCTGTTCCAGCTAAGTATGTTTCTTTTCGTCACAAAATTACACTTTCAGCCAGAGAGCCTTGCAAATACTGCACGGTTACAATACAGTTTCTGTGAGATTCGCTTTTGTTTATCAGCAGCATATATTCTGCTATGCTGCTGTATCAATGCAGTACTTTTTGTTACTCTGGGTCAGTGCCCTGTTCTAAAGTTAGTGGACCTATAAAAATGATCTTGTGTTAAAAAATTATTAACATTTATTGCCATAAGAAGTATTTGTAAAGTATTTAGTAACCGAATAAGCTTTTACTAACCAAGAAATACTACAAAAAAATTTTTGAAAATCCCTGTGATAAATATTCCTACAGTCGCTTATAATCACGAATCAATAATTAGATTGTCAGAATTTAATACGACGCATCGCTGACAGTGGATGGAGGTGCAGAAATTGCAAAAATTTAGAGTCCTCGATGGCTTAGTGGTTAGCGTGCTAGCTTCCTAGCCTGACAGACTCGAGGCAAAAACGGGTTCGATTCTCGTCGAAAAATTTTCGGGA
>JAPYYV010031005.1:0-18957 GCA_030522625.1 Copidosoma aretas | reverse complement strand
ATGAAGAAACAATCGCGATAAAAAGAAGCCCGGGAGCGAACGTGCCGAATGTTAATTACGCGTGTGCGTGCACGGGGGCGAAAAACGCCGCGCGTTCGTCGAGTCTCTGTTGGGGCGAGCGGCAAAAAGGCCGAGCGAGGCCTCGATGGCCTGATTAACTGGTTTTAATTAGATTCTGATCGGGGGACCCGGGGAAAAAACTAATGATTTAAGGACACTAGGGGAGGGGGGGGGCAGGATACATTGGCCCGAGGTGGGCCTGGAATTGCTGGGCTCGATGCCCCTCCCGACGACAAATAATTTGATTGACACGATATTCCGATCGTTTCTTTTTTATTCTTCTTTGGTTTTTTTTTGGGAGCTGAAATAGCTCCTCGCGATGACAGTTGCGCTCGACGAATGTGGATTATCGATTTGCGAATAGTTTGTGGATGTATATCGTAGATTATAATTTAACGATGGAACAAGCCATCTAATTTAGAATTCGTAATCTTTTATTTTTATTCCAGAACCTGAAATGGACAGTAGCAAAACAACTGCAGTGTTCCAAACCATCTAGAGACACTTGAACCGTCCGGACTATGTACTAACGAGAGCAACAGTCACGGAGCTCGTCGTCGCCCCAAAAACCTCGAGTGATTAATTCTTGCCGGGCCCACGAGTGAGTATTAGGTCTCAATTTATTTTAACAAATTGCGCTCGTGCATCGGCCTTCCGAGAAACCCCCCCGGAGCAGAGTGAAAAATTAACGCCGACGACGAATTTTCAAGGACAAGGACCCTTTTTTTTCGTTTTCTCTTTTTTTTTGGCAATGTCAGTCCGATGTTAACCCTGACACTGATGGATTTTGTCTCGGTCGACGCGCCACTGAAATTTTCAACCTTGTCGATTGTTTTAGAAAATACAGCCATAACCGCATTGCCTATTCTATACCTTACCACCTGTACATTACTTCGAGCATTACTTCATAACAACAAAAGCCGACCAAAAAGGGACACAGTTCTGCTGACGTTACGAATGAATAGAAAGAAAAAAAAAGAAAAAAAAAGACAGCTCAATTGATTCGTCATACTGACAGCGGCTTCGCGTACGTTTTTGCCCGCGATCCGACAACCATCAGCAGGGCCGTTCTGAATTTCGAGGGCCCCGGCACCCATATCCCGAGTACAGTATAGTATCGTACAGCCGGGCGCCGCTTAATTAAATACTGTTTTTCTCCCACGTGTCGCGACGATCTGTCCTCCGCGTGTCCCTCCCCGGTTCTCCTCTCTCTCCATTCTTATTGCTCTCGCATCGACGATCCGGACGACAGTAGGAAAAGGGCCGGGGGGGGCGGGGGGGTGCTTATCAATATTATTAGCACGTCCGAGCGACGTGGGCCCCGGGGCCCATGTACATGCGCCTCATGAATAGTAATGGGAGTAAATTACATACGTATAATATTGTACACCGGAGCTGCAGCCCCGGTGATGAGCATTGACGGAGAGCAGCAGCAGCCGCAGGAGAACGTCGCGTGGCACGCGGTTGTGGGTCGTAACATACGCGTATAATATCGAAACGTTTGTTCGGAATTTCATGGGGAAGAAAATGATGGACGGAGTCGATGACTGCTCCTCTCTTCCGCCGGGTTATGTATATACCTATGTATACCGACTACACCTTGTACATAAAATATGTACGTATACGCAGCTGCAATGGCTGGGTAACGACGATTTTTTGCCGTCGACGCGCCTGTTATTATTCGAGGAAGTGGGCATCCCTCCGGTCCCGCGCATCATGGAGCTTGTGATTAAAATTCCGGTGGACGAGCCGTGATAGGCATCCGGGGCACGTGTGCGCGCGCGTACACATACGTACGGGCGTATAAATTAGACGCGTGTTCCGCATTAATCGGTAAATAATTTGGAGCGGAGTCCGGGGGGGGAACAATTGCCCGGCGGATTAATTAAGAAAATCGCGAGTGCGGGTCGATCGCGCGATTTCCCGTAATCCCAAAGCTCCGAGGTGGGGGGGGGGGGGGGGAACACCGGCGAAGCGCGAATGGAATTTTAATCACCCATAAACACACTCCGAGCGCGGGGGAGGGGGGGGGGGCAATTTTACCGGTCGGCCCTGAAGTGAAAAACGAAAAAACAAAAAAAAGGGCCGCCGCTTTAATCTCCCTCCGCTCGCTGCCGCCGCGCGATAGTTTCGGAAGCCGGCACGTTGCGTTCCGGGAAAACAAACAGCGGCAGTGGAGAGAGAGAGGACCGAATTATAATTAGTAGCGCGTGTCAACTCTCGGGGAGCGTAAGCTCGCGCCTCGTTTTGTCGCGCTTGTACGCCCATTCCGGAGAAAGTTCTCCCCCCCCCCGCGTTATACTTATATTATACGTGGCTGTGTGAAAGCTCCTCGCCGAGAGTTTGCAGAAGCGCGAGACGCAGCCTTCTTTCACCGTTCGATGAAAATAATCATTTACAAATTTTGGGCTCTTATAATACGCGAGTTGTGATTTTTCCCCCCCTCCCATCTCTTTCGCATTCGTATACATGTGTAGTACGTGCACCCGAATATCAATGAAGCATAAAAGCTCGGAGTTGACGCCGATGTTGTACAGTGGAGGCTATGTATAGATTTTTCGGAATTCGCGGCTCTCGATCGCGTTTTCGTGCCACTTGGAGCTTGTTTGCTACAAGAGCTGGTGTCAGCTGGGGGGGGGGTATTGTTGCCTCTTCCAGAAATAATCGGTCCACGTCTGTAATACAACGAATTTTACTCGTACAACGGAACTCGGGGAAAAAAAACAGAGACGCTCGAGGTGGTATAACAGAGCATGTACGGTGTGTTATGCGTATTAGAAATTAAAATTGCACGGAAACGTTTTGGACGATATTATTCATCAGTAGGCTTTCTGAATGCTTTTTTAAAAATGTTTTGTGAAATAATTATACTCAGGTCTCGAGTTTCGCTCAAAGCTGTAAAACTCTGGAATCTTAATTTTGGGAGAGTCAGACGAGTTCCCGCCAAAAGCGCTCGTATAATGTGCTCGGATGAAAAGAAAGTCGACACTGCAACTACGACTGCAGAGTCGTTCAACATACAGTTGCAATAGAGGCGTCGTCGCACGGTGGAGCAGTATTTCACTCGTCGCTCGGTGTTCGCGTTCGTGCGGTATACGAGTCGCGTCGCGCGAATTCTACTCCCGCGAGGGGCACATCAAAAGAAATGATGAGCTCCGCGGGACGTCCGGCCTCCGATACACGAGAGCCCGCAAGCTCGACCTCCGCCGCCACCTCTTTTCCCCTGTTGTTTTAATACCGCTCTCTCTCTCTCTCTCTCTCTCTCTCTCTCTCTCTCTCTCTGCTTTGAGCGAAAACTCACTGGCTTTCGCTGGTAGACATCGGCCCCTTCGCTTTGTGCTATGGCAGGGTACAAAAGTCGACAAAAGTCCGTATAATTTCTGGTATTTGAAAAATATCTCTCTTTTTTACAAATTGATACTCTTTTTTGCAAGTTTGATATAATATTTACGTAATATTTTATAGCAAAAATGTTGATACTCCTTGCAGCCTTCGAATAAGAACCAAAGAAATTATTTTTCATACGTTAGAGTGATTCAAACGAGCACACTGTTGTCCTGTCATCGATACATCCACAGCATATCTGTAATACACTTTGGGTCTCGTACCTGACTTCTGCATGACATCTGAGGTTTTCACTATACCGACTGAATTATGCCAGCTGACATTTTACACGGTTACATTTTCAAAGTACACCGTATTTTGGTCGGAAACATGCCCTAAAATTTTAACTGCAGATTCGTTGTGTCTTATTTCACCGTGGATTTCAACCTGGGTACAATGGCTCAACTTTCAAAAAAGTTGATGAGCTTCCTTAACGATATCAACAGCTCTACTAGTTTGATGCTGGCTACATTAATAAAATAAACCCCTGTAGGATTTCAAAGTCTGATTGAAAAATAGAAATCATTTCAAAAAACTTTGCGACATCAAAAGTAAGTATTTTTTTATCAACCTACAAAAGCTTGTCCCCACGATTAAAGATATATTTCTATTCAAGAAATACTTCGATAAAACCGAGGTAGGAGGTTAGCAAAATCCCTTTTCTAAGCATTAAACACACAAAAAAAACCTATGACAATTCATCCAATCCATCTTTCGCGTATTTAGGGTAGATTTGAAACGCACAGACTCTCAGTACATTATTTATCCCGCAACATACGCAGGTATAGTACGCTTAAATATAAGTATACCCGAGAGAAAAGCCACGAAAAATAATAACCATCTGCAGTCCGCAGCCTGTGTACAGCGCGTGCACGGCGTCGGATCATATTCCTGGAAAAGTTGGCAGCGCAAAAATGTCATACAAGCATACATCATGCTGTACATACACGCGCATGAACGAAACATCGAATCTTCGAAACTCATGTATCACGATCGTATATAAGTACATATGCAGCGCGTTATACGCAGATAATACCGCACGAGGGGGGTTGGGGGTGAGGAAGGGATCCTCGGGCAAAAGTAGTGTATGTACACAGACCCACCTTATTCCCGCAGCGAAGAAGAAGAAGACGGTATCTGGTGCGCGCATTGACGAAAACAATGTTAACATCGTACACGTACATATACATTATCCGCACTCGTACATATATATATATATATATATATATATATATATATATATATAATACAAGGTACAGATACGGATCCATAGACGAGGAGGCAAAGGTCCCAACAATAGCCGGCAGTCGGAGGTACTATATTATATAACATACAGGTATAGAGGAGTGGCCATCCCGCGAATGTCCCCGCGTCCCTCATGCGCCGCCGAGCTTTTTCCGCAGCCCGATGTGTGTACGTAAATATATAAATACAAGTGTGCACACAGCATGTGTCCCCTGTACTGCGATGTTGCGCTGAACAGAGAGAGAACGGTCGTTCCGCACTGCCACGGGGAGCTTCTCGCTCGCTGTACCCTTTTTTTTCCCCCTTTTCCCATTTCCTTACTGTCGTACAGGAGGAGGAGGTCGAGAGTTGCCATTATGTGTACGCGTGTACTTTGCCCTGGGCAGCAGCAGTGCAGCAGACATTCTTTGAACTCGGGGTCCAAAGGGAGACGGACATTGCGCGCGGGCGCAACAATCCTCCCCGAGAACGTATATGTTCGTACTACGGTGTGCACGGGTTATGCTATTTCGCCTCTGTATACCGGTTTGTATGACGGACACCGAGTTTTGTTTCCGGAGCGAAAATATTCAGAGCTTTTTGCGCCCCTCTGTCTCCCGGTGTGTATGGCGGACGCCGAGTTTTGTTTCCGGGGCGAAAATATTCGGGGCTTTTTGCGGGGCTTTTTGTCCTGTTTTTTTTTTTTTTTTTTTTTTTTTACCCTTCACCGGTATCTATTTTCAGTGACTCGCACACACCAATGACTATTTATTGGCACAGTACTCGTTACAATACATCGACAATGACGGCACGGTGGTCAGTACAATTGAAAAATGTTTTATACCTGTTACCCGAGATAGCACGTTTCATCCATCTCTCAGCGGTACAGCGTACACTCGCGAATCTCGCGATACGCGGTGGGTATAGGAGAAGAAGCAAAGTAGAGCCGACAAGGCAACAACAATAGAGTAGGAGGAGCAGTGGCCGCTCTTTTGATCTAGCCCTCCGCGGCTTGCATCAAACGTATTATATGCACGTGCCCCTGTATATACATACAACCAATACATACTTATACCCACAACCCACCTCCAAATGCAAAGTCACTCGACAACACACGTATAGGAGTGCACACGGGTAAAACAGAACACAACCCCGAGACCGCGCACATCACTTTATATCCGCGTTTTCCTGACCAGTGCGTTCCATACATGTATATATGGGTCATTTTACGGAAAACGAGATATTTTGGTGTGTGAAATAGGATTTTTAAAATTTAGCTTTTAGAATTTATTTTTATTATTTTTCTATGTTATGTGAGATCAGCTGGAAACTTTTGGGCCCGGCCCCTATCGTCATTTTTAGAAAACACATGTCAATTTACATGAGATTTCTAAAAAACTTCAAAAAAGCACACGGTAATGACGTTTTAGCCTATTTTTACATCTCATGGTCAGGGCAAATATTTTTTTGACTTGATTTTAAAAGTTTTATCTAGAGAAAATTAGTTGTCACCGTTCAAAAAAAGTTTTGACTGAAAATAATAATATACGTTGTGTATAAATATAGGCTTCATTAAAAATTGCAGTTTTTGTGAAATGATCCATGTACGTTATTAAAAACTACTTTGGGCTGTTTAAGTTTCGAGTGTTGGCAATTATGTTGCATTGGTTGTCAATTTTTCAGCAATGTTTATTAATTTATTTATGTGTATATTATATGATAAAATAACTAAATATGAAGACATTATTATTATATAACCTATTGTTTTATTATATAATGTACGTATACGTTATTAAAAACTACTCTATTTTAGTTTAAAGTATGAGATAAGTCTACTTACGAAACGTAATCTCCTTATTTTTTACTCTGTTGTTAATTGCTCACTACTCAGTAAAATACGTGTTTACTCGATAGATGGCTAGGTCTCCAGGACTACACTACACAAAACGTCGGGAGAGGTGCGCAGCTTATTTCGCAGTATAGAGTGCGCAGCTCAGATAGGTCACTGACCACTGACTCACTCGAATCTGCTGACTAACCTCACTCGATGTCTTGCTGACAGTGTGATTTAGTCATTCATCGAGTGAACACGTATCCACTGAGCAGTATGCGATCAACAACAGAGCGAGAAAAATGAAAATTATTTTTCGTGAGTAGAGTTATCTTATACTTGTAACTTAAACTATTTTTTAATACCATGTATACGTAAATAATGTAATGAAATAAGAGGTTATGTAATAATAATGTCTTTATATTTACTTATTTTACCATGTAATATACACATAAATAAATTAATAAAGATTGACGAATAACTCACTACCAATGTAACATGATTGCTGCACTCGAAACTTAAACAGAGTAGTTTGTAATAACGTATGTGGGCACACGAAATTTAAAAAATCCTATTTCACACACCAAAATCTCCCGCTTTTGACTCATGCATATACTATGTAGTCAATGTACTGACTTTACTATGTATACATTATTATTGTGTGACTTGTATTAATTATTATTTTACATGATTACATTATATGGCACGAGTTCCGTTTCCGTGGGCACAGTACCGACAGAATATAGTACAGAAGCAACTCGCGGGTGTGTGGCTAGTGGTCTGCCCACGGAAACGGAACTCTCCCCCATTATATACATATACGTTATTAAAAACTACTCTATCTAAGTTTTAAATGTAAGATACGTCTACTCACGAAATATAATCTCCTTATTTCCTACTCTGTTGTTGATCGCCTACTGCTCAGTATACTACGTGTTGACTCGTCGAATGACTACATCACACTGAAAGCGAAGCATTAGGTTAGCTGCGCTGCTCATTGCGCAGTATAGAGTGCGCAGCTTATCTAGTCAGCTAGCTCAATGACTCACTCAGCTGACTATGCTATCTCTGCTGACTCAGCTCACGATGTCTCGTTTTCAGTGTGATCCAACAATTCATCAAGTGAACACGTACTTATTTACTGAGCAGTAAGCGATCAACAACAGAGTAAGAAACAAGGAGACTATTATTCGTAAGTAGACTTATTTTTCACTCAAAACTTGAATAGAGTAGTTTTTAAGAACGTATACGCCTATAATGTGATTGTATAATATAATAAGTAATACAAGTAATACAATAATTTTACTGCATAGTATATGCATGAATCATTTCACGAAAAAAGCGATACTTTAGTGTGTGAAAATTCGGTGTTTAGAATTTATTTATTATTTTTTCTTCGTTACGTAAGGTCCAAGCTAGCTGTAAACTTTGGGCCTGTTTAGGCTTTATTGTCATTTTTAGGGAACACATGTTAATTTAAATGGGATTTTCAATAAAATTCGAAAAAGCATTATGGTGATGATATTTTAGGCTCTTTTTCCATCTTACGGCCACGGCAATTATTTTTTCGACTTGATTTCAAAAGGGCCATTCAGAGAAAATTAGTTTGCACTGTTCAAAAAAAGTTTTGACTCGAAATAATAAAATGCATTGTTTATAAACATGGGCATTGCGAAATATCGCAGTTTTTGTGAAATGATCCATATACATAACCCTTCCTCTATCTGTCTCTCCGCGTGTCGGGTGCACAGCGCGTGGGTGGGGGGTAACCCGCCAAATCGGACTTTATAGCGCGCCCGCTTTTATATTCCCGCTGCACAATAATGTGATTTACGGAAGGCCCCCCCCCCCCCCCCCCGCCTCCCTCCCTCTGGCCATTATACATTGTCGGGGAAGGAATCAACTGATAGAGGACCGCGGCGGCTTTTCATCATCGCGCATACGTATCGGCGCGTCTTCCTCCTCCTTTATGCTTCGCGGAGCTCTATTATCGACTGCAGCGAGGATTCTTCTCCTGCGGGAGTGGGTTCTGCTCGAGCCTTTCGTTATATGTGGGTCTGTGTTTGAGCTTAGCTGACGAATGGGAGGCTCGCTCGGTCGTGCGTGAAATCGCTGATCTACGCGGGTACTGGTTGTAGGCGGCACGTTTGGAAAAAAATTCATTTAATTTTTTTTATTTTTAATGAAAAGACGGTGGGTTCGGGAAAGCTCAGAAACACGAGTAGATGTACTTATCATTAACAAGAAAAAGAATTAAAACGTGTCAGCAGAGGCAGCGCAGCGCAGATGTGTACGCGTCAAAGCTCTCCGACGATCCATCAGAGAACGACCGTCTCGAAATCGCGAGCGCGTTAATTTTCCATGCCCCGTCTCGCCCATACTCGTTATATATTCAATACGTCCCATGTCCAGTGGTAATACTTGACTCTACCAATACTCTCTCGTATATTCTTATATGAAAGACGGACGTACGACTTTCCCCACACATTACCATATTGTGTACATTATTCATTATTCAGAGCCCGCTGTGCTATTCTCTCTTGCTCACCCTTGAAATTGTCGTGGCTGTATATGTACACTCACGACATGTAGTACTACTAGTATCTACGATTTGACATCGTCTGAAATTAGAAGCATAAACAGTTGGCTGGACAGCTGACGCGGGATTAGTGAAAAATTAGTCACAGCTTCAGGACAGTTACAAGCTCGGCGAGAAGCGCACTCTCATTAATCATCATCCGTGAATCTACTCATTATGCCTCTCCTCCCGCTTTTCCTCCGATTAGAATCAAACTATAATGAAACAGCAGTGACGTATTTTCTGTTGCTCAAGTTTCACAAAGTTCGAAAAACCCCTCATCGGGAGGGCCCGTTAACTGCTCTCCTATTACCTGAAGCTCCGCACTGCTCGCGTCCCGAAAATTTATTTTTCGATAATCTCCAAAGAGCGCAACAACAGAACGGAACAAAAAAGGCGCCCGGGCCCGCGAAATCCGCCGTCGAGTGCAGAACGCGGCTGCAGCTGCGGCTGATCGTTACTGCGCCCCCTCCCCTCTCCCTCCTTCGTCGAGGACGTATATTTACGAGGCGGAACTTTGCTCTCCGGCCCGATACCCGACCGACTGCAGGTAGTATATACCCCCCTCCCGATGGCGTTTTAACTTTATCGCGCGCGGCTTTACGATCGGCCGCGGCTAAATATGCCCCCCCCCCCCTTCCCGCGCCTCCTCGTAAAATTAACGGCGCGTCCATGGAGGCGCCCTGACCCTGTGTGTACCCTCCTCCTCCTCGATAAGAGCCAATAGAGCACCGAGGAGACGGGGAGAGGGTGCCGGCACGCAGTTGTGGCCTTAATGCCTCTATTATTTATCGAATACCGGCCGGCCGTGCGCGAGAATAATCAATCGCAGGTGCGTGCGTTGTATAACAGTGTACATGTATGATATAAGAAAGAAGCGCGAAGGTGATGACGCGCGTCCCTTTCCTCTTCTTTTTGTATTCGTCCATTACGCTAGTGCGCCCCCCCCCGATCGATTACACTCAGTTGTTGGTACAGTGACATTGGTTTTTCAACCATGGAAATTGTCTCGCCTTGAAAAAACCACCGTCTTTTGTCGACGCCCGCAGTGGCAGCTCGGGGGACGAGCAAAACGTATGCGCATACGTATATCCCGCCTAATCACTTAATCCAATTTGGAGGGCGAGGGGAAAAAAAAGCGCCGAGTGGCCGAGAAGAAAGAAAGGAAGGAGCCTCTTACTTTTTGTTTTCAGAGGAGCAGCTGCTGCGCACACCCAAGGAGAAATGGCAAAAAGCCCCGGCAGAACCCGGGGCCCCCCAACCCCCCCCCCCCCCCCCGATTCTTTTTCGCGAGCTCGTGCCCGGCCTCTGTATTATATACCGATCGCAGACGACGACCGCGTCGGGGAAAAAAAAGGAGCGGCGGGGAGAGAGAGAGAGAGAGTTGATTCATGAAGACGCGGCGGACCTCCTCTGGCTCCTCCGGCAGCCGGCGCTCCGCTGCTCCGGCGGGTGGTCCCGCAGGTTGATTCCTCGGTCCGTCCCTTCCCTCTTCCTCGGCCCTGGCTCGCGTTTCTTCTGGCGCTCGTTTATCCCTCGCTCTGCCCGTGCTTTCCCTCCAGACGCGGGGGCTGCAGCGGCTGTACACGCAGGGCCCAGATACGCGGGATCAAAGATCGCAAGGTGGATACGGGCCTTTTTCTTTCGTCATTTCTTTTTGCTCGTCCCAAAGATACAGCAGTCACGGAGCGATAATATTGTTTCGGGGCAAAAAAAAATCGTAACCAAGTACCAATGTCGACGGATGAGCCGGGACGTATACTTTGCTAAAATGCACTTACGAAGGAGCGCATAGCGTCTATTGTATGCGTATCATCACGCGCGGAAAGGTAACCCGATGCGGACGGTGCATCTCGTCCCTCGCGCCCGCGGAGCGATAAGCCCCTCCGAGTGCTGATGAAAAAAATTAAATAAAAAGAACCAACGGTAGAGAAAAGCAGATGCGGTATAACTGTATAATAGACGTCCGAGAGGAAGAGAGAAAGACGTCGCGAGGAAGAAGACGCATATAATACGCGCGTGCAGGCTCGATCGTCGATTTAAATGTTTACTAATAACCATCACCGGCCGTCCGGCAGCCACCCAGAAGCGATCCGGCCAGCTTCCCCCCCCCCCTCTCTCTCTCTTTTGCATTTTTATAAGTGTATTTGTACAAACGCTCGAGCATGCGAGCACAGGAGGGAGAGAAAGATACAGCTTCCGAGAAAAACCCGGGGAATACGCTTGGTATTCATCTCTCTCTCTGGTCTATTGTTCGCGAGTCCGATTCGATTAGTCGCTCGCCCGCGGGGGCCTCTCTGTCCCCCCGCGCTCTCTATATTGTATTATACACACGGCGGAACTCGGTCAGATCGCGGATCCCGTCCCTTTTTTATTGCCCCTATCTTGATTATCCGTGATTTTGATCGATGAGTAAATCGCGGAATATACGAAGTTTCACGGGAACGTACATTATTCTCCTTTGCTTCTCAGCTTGGTTCAAAATCCTCCGTAAATAATCTTTACTCACCTCTGACTCGCGTTAATGTAATCACATCCTGTTGAGTTGCGTGTTATTTGCATCTTCGCATCACCATCGGATCGCCGGCTCCATTAGCGCTGATTACTTTTCCTCTCGCGTGCATAAGCTGCAGAGAGTCGTCGGCGCGCTCTCGTCGAGTTCAAATCTGCGCACTTAAAGTGCAAAGTGTGTATTGTATATACCCACTCGGATGATGGCCATTGTGGTATAGAGGCGAGAAAAAACATTTATTTGATAAACAAATGGTGTACATACGAGACGAATGAAAGAAAATCAAAGTAACGATGCGGATATAGTCGCGGGGAAAGAGGAAGAGGATGAAGGAGGTGCGTTGGGCGACGAAAAAAATAAAGCCAGCCGTTTGAGCACTGTTTCTCATATCTGTTTCGTAATGATGTCGTTTATTGCGAAAGGGACGCACGCGGGGGTCCGCCCGACTTTTCACGTCCGTCTGCCAATGTGGCAGGGCTCCCTCTTTAGTTTCGACAGAGAGTTTACAATACAATACAGTACAAGTGGGTACGGTATACACAACACAAAACTGCTCTTCGATCACCGATTACACACGCGTGCGGTATACTTATGGCGCACCGTCGTCGTCGTCGTCGTCGTTGCAATCACACACACACACACACACACACACACACACACACACACACACACACACACACACACAGTACGCTTCATCAATCGTAAGTACGCAGCAGCCGGGCGCACGCGCGCGCGCAATATGAGAGTCGGAGAAAAATTTGGACACGAATGACTATACAAGGTGACTGACGCCGATCACTCGTCATCCGCATTACAATCATCATCATCATCATCTTCATCATAGTCGTTATTCGTCACGACGATCGACACTGCACGACCGCTTCGCGCGTCGTTTGATATGTATTATTATACAGTGGAGTACAGGTGTCTGTGAGTGTGTGTGATGCACGCAAATCCCGGCGTCCCTCGCCTCCGCGCTGTTTTTAAAAGTCAAAAAACACGCAGTCTCCCTCGTGGCGAGGAGGGCGCGGGCGTTACCCGCGCCACGGCGGAGGGAAGCCGGGAGGTACGATTAATTGGGACAGATTGCAGGAGCCGGCAGCGAGACTCGCGCTCCGTCTTCGTCTCCTTATTGTGCACTCTTCGTCCATACGCATACAAAGACGAGGCGATGGAGGAGGAGGCCGGAAAGACACGATTATTTCGCGCTATCTCCTCCGCTCTGCCACCTCCTCCTCCTCCTCCAACGTCAACCTTCGAGCAGCGCCTTCGCTCCTTCTCCGTCTGTTTCTCGTATTATTATGTGTGTACTTGTATCGCGATCCGGGCCCCGCGGACGCCTACGCTGTGCGTTGTAAACTTGCTTTTGTTCGCACAGCGCACGCGCGGAGTTGAGCCTTCGTTTTGGAGGAGAGCTGCGGGGTTGTCGGTGCAGGGACTCGAAATCCGAGCGATGGGAATTGGTGTTTCCTTTTTTTTTGCTGGCTGCTGAGGTGGTTTGGAGTGGCGGACGGGTGATTCGGGCGTCGAGTGCCGGTCGCGAGACCGGAGGAAGCTAAGTCTCGGCTGGCCTGTCTGCAAACTGTCTTTGGAATTTTTTTACATGCGTATGTGTTTTTTTGTTGAAAATGGTAATAAATCGTAAATGGATGAATGTCGGGTGGCCTCGATCGTCGTTTGTACACGAATAACGAAATTTCCTTCATTTTTTCTTCACGCGTGAATTTTTTCTTTCCGTCAATCAGCTTCATCATCGTCATTAGATATCATAATAATTATTATTATAATCATTCATAATGTGCCTACTCTACGTACAATACATACACACACCGCGTGTCCGGGAGCACGAGCCGGACACTCGACTCTTTTCATCGTCACCATCAGCGTCGCTACACTTCGATTTCACTCTTTCTCTCTCTCTCTCTCTCTCTCTCTCTCTCTCTCTCTCTCTCTCTCTCTCTCTCTCTCTCTCTCTCTCTCTCTCTCTCTCTCTCTCTCTCTCTTTATACGTCGTCGACATCTTTCTCTCATTTATTTTTTGTTTACTTATATCAATTCATATTTTTTTTTTTGACTACTATTTACAAACGCATAAATTAATATCAATAATTAATCATGTATGTCATATATTTATAATATATATTTATATTTGCATAGTATTTATATGGTTTTTACCTATGTATCGTAATAATTATCGTGAATTATTGTTTTATTTTTCTCATACATTTCCCTTTATCTGAAAACTGTAGCTATAGATAATCAGGTATTCCATTATTTTATCATCATCGTCGTTCGCTTACTACAACGCCATGAGAGCACCCACCAACGGTATGTACACGATTACCGCCGATCAGTGCTTGCCTTTCTCACTTTGTTCATCATTTTTTTTTTTTCTTCATTCCCTTCGCCGCTCCTCTCCTCGAACTTCTTCAAACGCTGAGGACTTCGAGGAGAGTTTCTTTTTTTTTCTCCTTTTTTTCTTTTTTTAGAATCGATCGAGGAAAATACATAACATTGCGTGGCACGTCGCTCGTGCCATTCACAACTACATCCGCGCCATTTCGGGCGAGTTGGGAATTTGCATGCGTCTCGCCATTAATACTGAAAATCCTGATGGGAAATTAAACTTCTAGATAATAATAGTAATAATAATAATAATAATAATAATAATAATAATAATATACAAGTGTCGATTACGAGATTATTTTCATCGAGGTTCTAGTTTTTTAAAAGAAGAAAAAAATAATTTCCACTGATGCAGCAAATTCCCAACTGCCGGGGTATACAATGTACCAGACGCGAGCAAATAATTAAACTAACTGGGAGGGGCGCAACGCATTTTCCAGAGATCGACTCGAACGAAATAGCGGGAAGACTCTCGTCCTGACGAACGCGAAACAAAAACAACGAACAAGGGGGGATAGAAGGAAAAAAAAAAAAAGAAAAAAAAATGAACGAACGTATAGAATTCGATAGCCAAAGTCGAGTAGGTAGTCCCACAGGAACGACGCGAGAGGGGCAAAGTGGATAATGAACGAATACACATTTATACGCGAGTGTGTTTCTGTGTTTATATGTATATATGTATATAGCTTTGTTCGTATTCGTGTATAATAAAAGTCGTCGCTCGCGATTCTCGAATGTGTATGAACAACAACATCAACAACAACAACAACAAGCTATGATCGGTACAATCCTCGACAATAGCATTGTTTTACGCGTGTCTCTCGTCTCTCTCGTCGTAATAATCATACCTGATGTGTGATAATATATAACTTCTGTACACTAATTACAAGTCTCCGCTACACGCCGAGCATCTCCTCCGTTTGGATTAACTATATATTATTGTCAGCCACGTGTACACTACAGCCGCTACGAGAACCTCCGCATTCCCCTACTGCCCCCAATCATCTCGCCCTCGCGATCAGACACGCCCGGGGGACTTGAGCCCCGCCGACACCAGGCCCCCACCACCTCCGGGATTCGGCGAGTGATCCGAGCCGTTCGACGAGGCCGTCGACGAGGACGACGGCGAGACCCCCGACGAGGCGGTCGTCAGCAGCACCGCGGGCGAACCTCCCGGCCCCGAACCGTTGATCGTGAACGGCGAGGCCTTCAGACCGCCGCTCGACGAGGCCGCCGCGACGGTGGAGGCCAGCAGGCTCGGTGCCATGCCCGACGGCGCTATCACCCCGCCCAGGCCGAGGGTCCTCTGGTACGTCTCCAGCAGTGACATGTCGCCCGAGCCGAGATGCGGCGCGCCGTAGAAGTTGCGGTAAAAGTCCGGGTGGTGCCTGACGAACTGGCTGCCCGGGTGCATGGCCGGGTGGAGGGGATGGTGGGGCGGCAGCCGACTGGCCAGGGGACTGACGATCTTCCCCCCGCCGCCGCTCGAGCCGTAGGGGGAGCCTATGAGCTGCTGCTGCTGCTGCTGCTGCTGCTGCTGTTGGGGACTCGGACTGGGCTGCTGGTGGGGATGGTCCCCGTCCTTGCTGGCCATGTCGGCGAGCGACCAGATGCGGGGCTTGGTGGTGCCCGTCGTGCTGGACGTGCTCGTGCTCGCGGGTATCGCCTGGTGCTGCTGCTGGTGTAGCGCGTGCTGATGGTGGAGTTGGTGGTGGTGGTGGTGGTGGTGGTGGTCGGGCGAGGGTGGCTGCTGGCGTACGAGGCGGCCGTGGGGCGAGGAGCCGCTCGTTAGGAAGGCCGGGTGGTGCTGCAGCTGGAGCGGGTGGTTATGCTGCTGCTGCTGCTGCTGCTGCTGGTGGTGGTGGGGGTGGTGCCTGGTCGGTGGCTCGCGCTGGTCGTAGAGGCACTCGGGACTGTCGGGCCCGCTGTCCGCGCGGGACTCGCTCCACTCGCTCTCGGTCCGGCCGAGTCCACCGCCGGGGCCGCCGCTGCCGTGGAGCAGGTCCAGTCTGTGGCTGGCCGAGCCGCCGCGCTCGCCGTCCTCGCTCGAGCCCGTGCCAGAGTCCTTGGAGTCTGAAACAGGAGGGAGGCGGGGGGTTGGGAAGGGGGACGTGTTATGCGACGATTTTTACGTTTCGGATGTTTGGGGTCTCATAATAATGCCGGTGTTTGGCCAATACTGTTGAGCTGGACAGCTTTTTTTTTTAAACGACAATTGTCACGGATTTTTTCATGCAGAGAAATGGTTCTTAAGAATCTGGGGCTGAGTTTAGTTCAACTTGAAGTTTTTAGTATTTTCAAACAGATCGAAAATAAATTGAATCCACAGCAAGTTTGGTTCATATTGAATTTCAATGTTGAAAATGATGTCAGAGTTAGAATCGCCATCACATTCGAACGTGGACTCACCTAGCCTGTCCTTCTCGTCGACGCTCTTTCTCCCGCTGTCGTCGTCCTCGTTGTTGTTGTCCTCATCCTCGACCCTATTCCTGGGCTCCCAGGTCATCTTGTTCTCCTTCTTGAGGCGCCGCCTCGCGTTGGTTGGCGAACCACGTCGAGACCTGGGTGAGGGTCATCTTCGTTATGATCGCCAGCATGATCTTCTCCCCCTTGGTCGGGTAGGGGTTCTTCTTGTGCTCGTTCAGCCACGCCTTCAGTGTACTCGTCGTTTCGCGCGTCGCGTTTTTCCGCCTCGCTCCGTTCAGATCCATCCCATAGCTGCGAACATGCAAAAACGAGAGCGACGGATCGTCGAATTTTAGCTGATACTCATTTTTCAGATTTTTCATTGGAAAAACAACGTTTACAGCTTGCCAGACGAGTGAAAGAGGGTCTTATCTGATGAATGAAGTTGAAGAACGTCTCATTTCAAAATTTAGTAGAAAAACCGCGTCATCTCGAAATATACATGTATGTTATAATAGAATTGTAATTTTACATTATACTATACAACAGCCCAATAACCTTTTTGATACCCAGATGAAACACAATATATTTTGAGACTAGACAAGACGTGGTTTTACTCGACTGACATAAGTTATACACGTTGCACGTTGTTATTTTTACGATGGTACGAATATTGTGTACATCAGAGGAGGCAGTCATCGCTGTAGAATAGAAAACTCAACTGGAGGAGAAGGAGGAGAAAGAATAAGGGGGTTGGGAGAGGGGAGCGGCGAAGAAAGTTCTCTCGCCGGGAAAGTTATCCAATCGCGGGGCTCGTTACGCCTCCGGCGTACGAGAGCCGGTCTCCGCCGAGAGGGTCTTTCTACTTTCGTCCCGAGCGAGCTAGATCTCTTATCTAACGGTCTGAGCTCTTCCTCGCCTCCCCTTTGCCGCGCGCCGGGAGGACGACGGAGCTGAGGAGACAGGTAGTGTAGTAGTAGTGGCAGCCGTGTCCCATCCGAGCTGGTTGGCGTGCAGCCCCCGAACGAATGCCCGAGGAGGGTATATATCCCATTACCAGAGGACTAAACCCTTATCAAAGATTAAACTTCGGTGTGTATATAACTGCTGCTGAATCGACGGGATCGGAATTAAATTTTCCACCCCGACCCTGGTTTTTTCGCCCCCCACCCCCCTCTTTTTTTATCAGCTCTCTGTCTCTGCTGTAATTTACTCGTTATTGTCATTTGAAAAACACGCAGTACTCCATCTAAATCGTCGAGCTCACGGATTATTCCAGGGTATAGGATACCCTGACGTTATCGAGTTTCGCGTTTGGGAGAAAAATAAGTCGTCGTCGCAGACAGCCGTCGAGAGGCAGGAAAATTAATCCCCCCCGGGGCCGGCGTTGTGCGTGGGCCTGTCGCCGTGGCAAGGGGGGGGGGGGGGGGTGGATGTCGACGCTCGCGGATTATTCTCACGAGTCGAGTGGCAGGTAAAGAAGAAGGGGTGGTTCGTGTACCTATACATACGTCGCTTCGGCGGCGAAAATAATATACGTCCGGGGGGTGTTTTCCCGGGCGTCGTGAATAACCGAGCGGTCGGCGGAAACGCGCGTCTATTTTCGCGGGCGCGCTTGTTTTTCGGCTGTTTCGGTTCCGGGCTGTTTTTCGGGGGTCGATCGATGCGCAACGACGACGCGCCCGTGTACGAACGAATTCGCGTGAACATAGTCGGATATTTCGGAGCGACCGGCCACGGAGGCCCCGGAATGATTCATCAAAATTTTCGTCCTCCGGGTCGTTCGGAGCAGCGCGCGGCGGGTAGGAACGGTAAGCCCGCAAAAAAGGGGGGAGGGGGCAGACAAAAGCAGAACCAGAGCCACGCGGTGGCGGAGCAGAGATGGAGGAGGAATAAAAGAGGAGCGGCGGGTTGAAAAAGCAGAGAGCGGGGCTTAATTCCCCCCCCCCTCCCCCACAGTTCTCCGTCCGTTTGCTCCTCGCCAAATGGCGTTCCGCAGTTATTTTCAAATTCAGCGGACGACCGGAGGGACCCTCGGCGGCGGCGGGGAGCGGATTAAAAAATCAGAGTGGAAGCTTGTTTCCCGTGATAACAGCTAGCGGCGGGAACTGCTGTCGCAGCTCTCCCCTCCGGAGACGCTTTCTCTCTTTTCCTCCCCCCCCCCCGCCCGCAGCTCCGAAGCGCGCCCCGAAAAGCGTATATACATGTACATCGCGTCCCGACGCCCTCTCCTCTCGCGCGTGAACTGATCGCATCAACTCTCCGGCTCTCGTGTTTCCATGGCGATTGCTAATCGGACCGTATTTTATACCGCGCGCGCTCCCCCTCGCTTCTTTCGTCCCGGCGCATTTGCGTCCCGGCTCTGCGGGGCTGCCTGGCGGCGATTTTTGATGCCCACCGCCGATTCGCCCGTCTCCTGTTCGCTTCGCGGGGCAGAGTGACGGGGAAAGGGTTGTGGGGCCCCCGGATCATCTCGGCCATTGGACAGCCGGGGCGCGAGTTTGATTGGTTTAGTCTGCCTGCAGGAACGCGGGGGGGGGGGGGGGGGGGGGGGGG